>OMNZ01109416.1:0-17838 GCA_900303255.1 Lesueurigobius sanzi | reverse complement strand
CACCCACGCTTTTTAATGCACTACACTATGGAGGGCTTACATAATACATTACACATGGGAAAAAAAAAAAAAGATTACATTGAGAGTGGAATGACAACTGGGAAGTAGCAAGATCAAGAATGCCTCTTAACCCAAAACTAGAGTCCTTCTGCAATGTTAGTAATAGTTTACATGGTAACCATCGGAAAGAAAGAAACATATTAATGGTCACCTTTGTACTTGCTCTGTACCAGACATTGTACATGAAATGAGACTGTTGTTGTATTTTGGTCTGTGTTAATATAGCCACTTAAATAACAAGTGAGACACATCAAAATATGATCCTGTTAATTGTATGATTGATAATGTAGTAAGATGAAGTTAATTTATGAACTGGTACATGTATGTGTGTTTGTGTGTACATGACAGTGGTCATGTGACTGAACATTGTCATCTTCATCTTGCCTTAACGACTAATGTAAATGTCAGAATTTCTTTCTTGGTCAGATACTGTAAGTGTAACAGGAAAGAAGCCTGTTGCTGTTGTTTCTTTGTTGTTTTGTTCATTCTGCACTGTTTCTGAAATGACACATTTTATTGTATGGATGTGGGGGTAGGTGCTTATAAGCTCTTTTGCTTCAGCCTACTCCTTTTGAGCATAATGTTTACTGCTCAAATAAATAAATAAACTAAACTAAACTAAACTAAACTAAAATACTTACAACCTACGTCTTTTACATTTATGTTGCAGCAGACCCTAATTTGATGCCATAATGTTATGTGTGTTTGTACATGTACATTTTGGAATACAGTTTAAGTGTTTATAAGGTTGAACCAAAACTTTTTAACAATTCTGCCCTATATAATTAAAACAAATGGCGTCCATTCTGATGAACACAGTGGCAAAATCATAATGAGGACAAACTTTGGGCCACACAACTACAGCTTGTCCTCAAATTGATGTCCTCCAGTTTTCTCCCATTGCCAACACATCTGTACGGCTATTGCTGCTGCCATCCCTGGTAATCATTGACCATTGTCCAATGTGAAACCTGCCTAAAGCTTATAGTAGCTGGGGGATAAAACTTAGGTCAGCAACAATCACAAAATAGGTGCAAGGATAAGGCACACAGGACATCATCTTTTTGTCTGACCTTGGTCCTTTGATAATTTTAGGCTTTACTCTTAGTATCTGTTCGAAGTTTTAGTTGTCCCAAGTGATCAACTAAATCTCCTGTTTACAGTGTATTGTGTAGTCATTTGTGCATTTTCTCTCTTGTAGCCTTCTCTCATTTACATATCAGATTAGTGGTCTTAAAGCTATAATATGCATAATTTGTTTAATTCGATGAAACACGGTCACAAAGTAGCGTTCTCTTTTATTCCTTCCATTTACTGTAAGATATTATCATAATTTCAAGTGCCCCCTGTGTTGAGGAACACTGCTCTAAACCACTAAATACATGTAAATTGCATACATGATACATTTCCAACTGCCCTCTACATCATCTACTATTTTGTTTGCCATCATGTATTTATTATTTCATGTTGAAAATATATAACACTGGCTATAAGTGGTCTCTTATTCATGAGGGTTTTGCTATTGAACTGAAAAGGATTCATACTTCACTTGTGAGAGTCTGCGCTGAAGGCCCAAGAAGGAAAGGTAATATAAGGGCATATTCCTTCTCCTTCAAGCCTGATTTACCACACCACTGTGGAGACCTGTACAATCATGCACAGTTTAAACTCTCTGAGCGCGCACTCCCTTCTCCACGACTGGTGAGGAAATTCGTTGTGATCTCCAGACCTCTATTTAGAAAATGACCCACCAAAATCAGCAAGTGAAGCCAGGTTAATTCAAAGTCTTAGTTTAGGCACAGAGATTAAGAGGGTTTTAATTTGTATGCTCTAGTGTGGCAGCGTTCTTCATAACAATGAGAGTGTGTGGCTGTGTACTGTATGTGAGTGGACCAAGACAGAGGAACAAAATGTGTAGCAATATGTACTTGACCAGAGCTTGACTGACTGAGCAGAAGGCATATCCCAAACTTAAAGAACAACTAACCCCCCTACCAGAGCCTAACAACACCCACATCTATTTTTTGAAAACTGCGCCAGAAGGAGGCGTCGCCTGGCGGAGCAGGGAATTCAACAAATGTGCACTTAAATGTCAAAGTAATAATGGAGACATGTAGGCAACAGTATTAGACACCCATTTATACAGTTAATCAGCAAAAAAAAGTTGATTTTGGGTTTAGTTGTTCTGTTTACCTGTTTGACTGTGGTGATGTGCCGTGGGGCCCCGTCCTCCGCGATGGTAATACTGTGGTTAGCCCCACCTTGTAGTTCACAGCACATTACTGTGTACTATGATGTGCATCCTTGTTGTCAGTGGTGGTGATGACCACAGCAAATAGACAGATCATATGACACAAAGGATTCATGCGCAGGAGCATGGCCCGCATTGTGATGTGATTTGATTGTTTATTCAAATGCCCCACTAGGAGGCGCTGACGTCCTTCAGACTGTTTACGGCAGACGCAAAGTTGTTACCTTGATGTAGCCTGGCCAGCCAACCGCTCCTGCTTTGCTTTCTTTCAAACAGGAACTGTTAATAAGCCACTTGAAATTACTTCCATGAATCTGTGAAGTTATGACATGGTGTCAGAAGTCAATGGTTTAACGCCAGACGAGGCCATGAGACTACTCTTGTCTACCCAAGGACATCTCCCAGTTTAATGGCCACTGCAACTCTTGCCGGACATAGCCATTGGACTCTGGTCGACCAAAAATTCACCACTGGCCCATCCGTCCAAGGGGGATGGATCCTTCGCCCAAATTGGTTCCTCGAGGTTTCCTAGTTTTCTCCCATATGATTTTAAGGGTTTTTCCTCGCCGTGAAGGAAGGTCTACGGATGTAGGATAGTCCAAGCTTGTTACTCGAAGCCATTTACTTATTTACGGGACATTACATCTAGTTGTGACATTTCATTTGTGTGTGACATTCATTTGTGTGTGACTTATTTTGATCATTCTTTATGTCTGATATTGATTTGTTTTTGTCCATACCGACCTTTGAGGTGACACCTGTTGTGATATTGGGCGTTACAAAAATAAATTGATTGATTGATTGATTGATGAGACGGACCGACAGAGGTGTGGCTGCACACATCTTGTGCCAACAGACCTTCCGACCACCACCATTCAGTCACCCAGACATCATTCATCCTTGTCTATTGTACATGTTTTTAGTGGTAGGGGAAACCTACGCAGACACGGGGAGAACAGGCAAACTCCACACAGAAAGGCCCCGTCCTGGCCCAGGATCGAACCTGGGACCTTCTAGCTGTGAAACGCAAGCGCTAACCACTGCGCTACCGTGCTGCCTAGATAGTAGATAGTTTTAGTTCAACGATAGGCCTATTTAGTCCTACATTACATTCTTAATTTGGGGACAATATCAATATTTGATCAGTGATTGGCCGTGATTGGTGATCAGTCAATCAAAATTTTAATGATTGTGTTATCGGTGTCGGCATAAAAAATCCTGATGGGTGCACCTCTAGCCATAATGGGTCTTCCCAGTCGTGGTGCATTCTGCTGTCTTTCCTTGAACTGTTAACTCTCCTATGCTCCTTCAGATGAGATATGGAGTTTAATGAATTTTGTTATTTCAATTTTTACTGACTCAGATCAACATGTCGGAAATGTATTGTGTTTTTATAACACTTTTGCTGCTCATGAATTGTGCTAATTGTTGAGAAAGAAACATTGTTGTGGAGAAGAACTGAATTATGTAAACAATTTACTAAATT
This sequence comes from Lesueurigobius sanzi, assembly GCA_900303255.1. NCBI lineage: Eukaryota > Metazoa > Chordata > Actinopteri > Gobiiformes > Gobiidae > Lesueurigobius > Lesueurigobius sanzi. The sequence continues at coordinate 14,041 of OMNZ01109416.1, read as the reverse complement.
GCACCGTTAACTTAATTATAACTATGCCTCTGCCTCAATCAACAAACCTCTGTGCCTTTGGTCCCTAGGTAATCTTTTGTGGCGTTGTCTGGCTTTTATTCAATTATTTACATTTAATACGTACCTCCAAAAATCACTCTTGGGTCTCTCAAACATTTTCCTAATTTATTTTGGTTTCGCGGCTGTGGCGTGCTGGGACTTGTTTTCGACACAGGAGTTAGACCGGCGCATTTGCCACTGGAGATCTGGTTAGTGGCAGATGCCAGTCAGACGTTGTCAGATCGCTCCCAGTTTAGAACTCTTTCTCTTCTCACACGGGGTTGCCACACACATAATTGGTTCATGGGTTTGTTGTACTTTATCTTTCATTTAAGAATGAGGGAAACTTGTTGAAGATCGGATGGAAGAACCCTTTACAAAACAAATCTCAACTAATTTGATTGATTGTATTAAACCTAGATTAAATTTGTAAATTTTGATGCACAGCAGGTCTGATGCTTTCTGACTTTGCGGCATGCCTCGTACATATCCTTCAGGCAGATATAATAAAGATGACATTTGTGGCTTGTCATTTGGTGAGCAGTGAAAAAGCACATAGGGTGAGTCTGCAAAAGTCACCTCTTTCTAATCGGACGTCCATTACCCGTGACCTTTTCGTCTGAGCAAACACTGTCTTTCTCTTGCAGCCTGAATAATCTGACAGCTCCTGCAAGCCAGATTTCATCGCAGCACAGGAGATGGAAAAGGAAATTACAGTTGCAAGCATGGTATTAGTACTAAGCATAAGACCATAAATTCGCACATATAACGCCGCGTTCATGTGGTCCTCGGGTGCTTTCCGAGATGCGAGTTCCCTGCACCATAACTTGCCAATATTGAGATGCAGAAAGATTGTGTGTGAGATGAATGGGATTGTCAGAAAATCTTTTTTAGCTTTTACTGTGATTTTGTTGATGTCACATGACAACTCATATTCCTTTCACTGACAGTAGCAATAAAGTCAATTCTGGTTCTGATAATAGTTTTGTTTTTCTTTTCATTTCTTTTGGACACAAAAAGTATTGCAAATTTGGGGCATTTTAAGTTATGGTTGTTGATTAATCTGTTCTGTATTGCATCAACTTAATTGCTTCCTGTGGGATGATGAGCAATCATTAAGATGCAAGCAAGTGAGCATACAGTTGTGCTCACAGTACATACAAATCCTTTTAAATTTACATAGCCTTTTAATCTTTTGATTAAATCTAACGTGATCTAACGTTTACATGACCTTCAACAACTGCCAGGAAATGTGTTCAGGACCAAACTCACTTCAGCTGAAATACAGGACTCATTGACAAAACTGGACTCTAAATTATGTTTGTTTCAAGATGCACAATATGTAAACATTCGATCAGCAACATTTGGCTAGTTTCTCTAGTTGAAATGTGTAAATAAACACATTTTTGACAATAAATGGCTTCATGGAAGTGTTGAGTGAGGTGTTTGTGTTAACATTCATATTGTATTGTAAGTTTACATACCCTGACATTCTTTCAGTAATGATAATGATAATGTGCAGCAAATAGAGTATGCATGAAAGGCATCTTTTTTTTTTGTCTCTGGTTGTTTTAGTTTTTACATTGCATCTCATGTAAAAGAGCCACGTTCACATTGTGTCATCTCTGTGTTGCTCAGATGGCAGCTGTAAAATTGAACTTGTGGAACAATTTGCATGTGATATCTTTCAAAATGGAGGGCATTGGCTCCAGAGACACAGTAGAGACCTGAGGGAATCTGCCGCGGGATTTGAGAAGTTTCTGTCATGTTCTGATATCTATAGAGCCTGCAGAAATGAGGTAGCCTATGCTGCATCACCTGCAACCCTCCTCTCTGCCCTTACTCGTCACACAGGCAAAGGGCTTACATGGGAAAACTGTCTGGGCCTCTGCCATGTACACTGTATATGTTTTTGTGCACCGAGTGTATGTCATCTCAACTGCTGTAATCCCGCTCATTTAGTCAGCATAAAGCTGTGTGAGATCTGCAAGTGGGCGTACCCCTGAAGTCCAGAGGGAAAAGAAACCTGAGTCCATTCAATAAAAATGAAATAGATAAGACAGCAGCGCTTGCACAGCTAAAATGCAAGCGAAGCAGAGGCTGTCTGATCCTGCCAGCTCTCCTGAGGTCACAAAGACCTTGGTGGTGAGGTTTTAATCTGAAATAAAGGGAGATAGAAAGGAGTTTAGGGAGAAGGGGATGTAGATATTGCTCGAATTAAACAGTGTTTGGGTTTACAGTCATAAAGAGCAGGGTCGTGAATAAACAATTCAATATGTGTCATAGAAATAGAAAAAGAAATGAGAAGTAAAAGAAGACTTCAAAAGACTGATTTAACTTCAAGCATGAGTCAAAATACTGAGTATGCAATTCATTTGGCTGATGGAAAGAGCCCTTGAGCAACCTGCTGCTATTTTATTAGCAATAATAGAGATATAATGTCTTGTATGCTTTCATTTGGTGCAGATGGTCTTTATTGAATCACTGAGCATTACACACACATGTAGAAATGAAAAAATGGACCATAACAACATCAACACAATCCAAAACAACTTATTTTTGTAATTTCCAATTCCAGACTCTTGGGCAAACAGGAGACATCTCCCATTGAAGCCTGGCCTGAATCTGACAAAGTGGCTGTCAGCACCTAACTGTAGATAAGGTAATTCTCTAACCACCACTATACACACGCGCCATCGCCATGTTTAGAGCCGAACAAAGCATTTCATCCTCCCAGCATCTGCACAGATAGCCCCTTTTTCTTCTGTTGACAGCCAACGACAGCCAATGTACGACGGTTAATTTGAAGAATAAGCCTGACAAAAATAATGTCAAACAATGGGATAGGGAGTGGGAGTTTGAGGGGAAGTGTTGTATATCTATCTGAGTGAATATTGACTGAGGAAGAAGAAAAACACTTGAGAGAAAAGCCAGGTGGGATTGTTCCACATCTTCAATAACAAGTTATTCTGAGCAAACTTTTCACTCTATTCCCTATTGCTTGTTATCTCACTGAAAAGGGTGGATATAAGACTACTGCTCATATGTTTTAGTGAGGTTATTCTGTGTACGTTTCTTCTGCTAAAACATCTACTGTAGAGCCACTGTAAAATAGATTCAGAATCTCAGCGGGACTGGGAATGGTTAAAGAATCATGTAAAAAACATCACAAATTAATCACTATTAGAGTTTTTGTAATTATTATCTTCAATATCAGTGATAGGCCACATAAACGCTCCAATTTTAAGCATCTGGGCCCAATTCATGAACAAATTTTGGATAATAAGTAAATGTAAAGCCACCGATTACAATTTAATTCAAGTCTAGGCATTGTGGATCATAATAAATCAACAGGGACACATTTCTTATGTAAATTTACTCCAAACAACAGTTTTATGGCCAGAGCAGCTCCTGTAACTTGCTGTTGCAGGCCCTTTAAACTGCAGGATAATAACACAGACATAACATTTTACCTGCTGCTGTCTGTCGGTATCTCGCCTTGCGCTGTCCCCGCGGACACATGTGCAGAACTGAAACTCCTCGCTCTCCTCCTCTGCACTCATAAACATCAGCTGGTCGAAGGCTTTCTTGCACAGAGATGATGGTGTGACGTTAGCGCAGCTGAAAGACCTGCTCTGTCTTTCAGGAAGAACTGGAGCCAGTAAGGCCAATTAAACATGTTATGCGATCAATTTGCAAGTTAAAGCTGGACGCACACTAAAGGATTTTTGGGCAGATTTTTAGTCTTAGGAGGCGTGGCTCAATAAAAACTTTCTCTCTTGGTATGATCTGTGGTGGGACTCCTCATGTCTGTCCTTAAGTGTGTGTGGTCTGTGCACAGATCTTTCGTCTCAAAAGATTAAAAATCCTTTAGTGTGTGGCATCATTTTGACAATAATAATATTAAAAAAGCGAGTCAATTACAGCCAGAGTCACTCTACACCAGGGATCTCCAGCCAGTAGCTCGCCAGCCCTTTCCAAGTAGCTCTCCAAAGGCTTTCTATATTTCTACATACGCTTGATGAATCGCTGCCATTTTTGTTACGCAAAAGTAGCTCACAAGGTAAAAAAGGTTGGAGACCCCTGCTCTGCACAGTTGCTTACAATTTTAGACTTAGGGTTAAGTTGGCCACTACAGGATTTGAAATCTTTTGAGACTAAAAATCTGTGCACAGACCACACACACTTAAGGACAGACATGAGGACACACACACGCACACATGAGAAGTCCCACCACAGATCATGCCATGAGAGAAAGTTGTTGTTGAGCCACGCCTCCTCAGACTCAGAAAGCCTAAAAATCTGGCCTAAAATCCTCTAGTGTGTGTCCAGCTTTAGACTGTCTCTAGTGGGGCTACCATAATTTGGTGAGATACCAAATTATCTCACTTTTCCAGCTTTTTCACAGTTTTATGTTCAGCCCTTGAGCGGCATCTTCATGTTTTTTTGTGTTGCAAAGTTCTGCAGTCGCGCATCTCCAAAGTAGGCCAGACTCTGCATTGCACCTGTCCTTTTGACTGACTGCAAAAGTGAACACTGATCCGTGAATAAGCCCATACACACGGTGGAGGTAATGGATTTGCTCCAGAAACATAAATGAAACACTTGGCCTTTGAAACTTGTAGCTGTCAGAAGCGGGGCACCATCATTGACGCAATAGAGAGAAATTCCTGCACTGTGATGTTTATTTGTTGTGAAAACCGCTGACAGAACAAGCCGGCGAAATTCATTTATTTAATCAGAGAATGCGTCCAATGCAATGTGCTCTTTCGCCCCGACGGTAGATGTTTTCTCAGCGTGGCCCGGACATCACCTCCAAGAACACACTCGGCTTAATTGAAAAACAACAGTAAAGAGAATAGAAAGCGTGCTATTTCAAAATGTCACTCTATTCATCCGGGTCCAGCACTGTTATGAGCTTGTCAAAAGGGGGAAAATCAATTAAAGCACTCAAACACTCAAAACGTAACCTCAAGGATGAAGCGCGTGGACTGTTTCAGAAAGGACCGGTAATTTGAACTATTAAGTCTTCTTTGACAGAACAAGCGGGGGGCAAACGTATTCCAAAGGTTACCTGACAGTAGCATACAGTTTACTCACTTCTGGGGTGAGCTTAACACAGTGTTTGTATCATCAATAGCTCTGTTTGAGCCTGCGGGGATAAGGGGCCCCTGGTAAGCGGCATGGTAGGCACAATGCATTAGTGATCAAGTGTTTTTAATTGGCTGTGGAGTGCAGGGGCGTTGCAATATAAACAAGAGTCTACAAGAATAAAGAAAGCTATAATCAGAGGTTGGTCATCATGCGTGTAAAAGTAAACAAAATAAAGTACTCGGTGTAAATACTTCTTGAGTAGGCCTTCTGAGGGACTGTTGACTTGTGTGTTAGTGTTGATGTGTGGCAGGGGTGCCCACACTTTTTCGGCTCATGAGCTACTTTCAAAGTCAGCGAGGCCTGGAGCTCTACCTATAGATTTTTATGAAGGGCACGGGGGGGAGTTCTTCCTAGGATAGTTATAATTATTTTGTTATTAATTTGTTATTTGTTTTAATTATGTATTATTAACATTAAAACATTTTGAAAATTACCTCTACAATAAAATAAAACTATAATGTATAATACGACGAAGAGAGAACATTTTCAAATTGATAAATGTTGATGAAAAGTATGTGTGATAAAATGACCATACCGTATGGTCCTCCATACTCAGGGACATCATAACCCCAAAGATGGGTCCTATTCTCCAAAATAATTATTTTAAAAAGTAAATAGACAACTCATCATCACTTCATCTCCTGCTCTAATCTGAATCATTTTAATGAGGGTTTCCTTGGTAACACTCAGGGGCGGGGCTTCAGACTTTGATAAAGTCCCCTCTTTTGGCCCGTCTAACTGTTCATAAACTCAGCGCACAGGTGAGGAACACAGCTTTACCTGTCAGCTCCTCTTCCAGCGCTCACTCTTTTCAGTCCTTCATGTAGCCTACATCTGGGCAGTAGCGGGAAGTGGGGTGCTGTGGGGGCTGCAGAACCCCCCGGAGTACATCAGCACCCCCTGCTGGGGGACTGTGGGAAATGAATAGGAGTTACGCCTAAAGTGACGTCACATACGCTGTTGCTGCAGCCCTCAGCCCCCCCTGCCAAAATAGGCTTCCCGTGCACCTGCATCTGGGCGCAGCTTTGTGGTCTGTCATGCAGAGCTCCAGCCGTAACAGCTGACCGTCGGGTGTGGGCTACAGACGCAGTTAAACTAACGCTGGAATAGACCGGGCTCAAAGGAAAACGGGCAAAATGCGGCCGCCGTTACACCAGTGATAGTCATCATGGTCTGTTTGTAGCTCGTCCCTCGTGCTTGAGAATAGTCCCACGTGTAACGGTGGGAATATCGTTCCTTCCATGCGTTAAACCAGTGCCAAATGCGAGCAGACAATTTGGAGAGATAGGGCTCTGTGATCGACTCAATTTGCTTGGCGAGCTACTGGTAGCTACGTATTGGGCACCCCTGATGTATGGGATAGACAAAACATGAATTCTGATATTTCCAAAGAATACAATAAAACAATCAGCAATCAAAAAGAAGAAATGATCAGTGTTGTTGGGATTACTCCATAAAAGTGATCCAACTACTGATTACTGATTACTCTTTCTAAAAGTAATCCCGTTACTTCATTGATTACTTTATTTATTATTTATTATTAAAGAGTATCCGATTCCTAATTACTAGTTGCATTTATGAAAAAAAAGGCTGTAACTTGACTGCTGAATGCTCTTTAACACTAAAAACTCAAAAACTGTATATTTCATAAAATAAATGTACATCAGCTGAATTTCACTTTTGCACAAGCTGAATATTAAAATAATTATGAACGCAGTACTTAATAAAACAGAAAATGTTGTTGTTATCAGCTCAAATCTAGTTGTTGTCTACATTTCTGACATTTTATGAAAAACGTTTTCAGCTCAAAATATTACACAAATGTTATGGATTAGTTTCTTGATCAAGTAATTGTAATCTAATTACCAGTTTTGCAATTGTAATTACAGGACTATTATTGATCTATTTATGGTATTTTTTTTAAGGATAAATTTGGTAATACTAAACAAAATACAAAACAAATGCATGTGCCCCAAAGTGAACAGCGCACTTGTTAATTTCCACTTTGACTGCCACAGAGCAGCCTTTGGTATTTGGACTGTTCCTGGACAACTTTATGTTTTTACATGTTGGAAAAAAAGATTTTCACTGTGATTGGACAATGCACACATGGAGAAGAATGGTAACTTATGACCAACTTTGGATTTTATGCATTGGGACCATAGTACGCACTGCTCTGGATCTACAGCTGGATTGTTACACACAACGTGGTTGTCTTCAGGAGACCCTAAACAAGCCCACACTGATTTTTTTTTTTAAATATGAAATGTAACCCCTATTACTCATTGTGTTAAGAAATGCCAGATTTATCGGGGAGCTGCATGCAGTCATCAAAAGTGCCACAGGTTCCCTACCCCTGATATAGGTAATGCGTGCAATGTCATAACATAGCAACACCAGTTAGCGTCCCATCACAGCCAGGGCAGCAAAATGAGCGGCAAGTTTTAATTGTTATTCTTTAATTTGCAACTATCTGCTGCTATCTCCCAATTTACAACGTTGAAGGTTCTATTTCTATTCAGATTTAAAATGTGTAAAATGTTCATAACCTCTATACCCGCCTCTGTAGTGAGTGGCTGTCCACATAAGCGCTCAGGCATGGGCTTTGAAGGCTCCTGGGCAGAAGGCAGAGGCAGCTGTATGGAGAGAGAAGAGAGGTAAGGGCACAGGGGGAGGAGAGGGTTATGAGCGCAGTCAGATCAGTGACAGCCAGGAGCTCCGTCCCCAGGGAGAGCCCATTACAGAGGGCTACAGCGGGGACATGCTGCTGGGGCCGCCACCCAGCTTATTGGCAATCTGTTAGCAAGGCCCACGGCAGGAGGGGAATAACAGGTCCGTGGACATGAGAAGAGAAAAATCTACTCTTCTCCGGATCCCTGGCAATAAGAGAGCGATGTGCAGCGGTGGGTGTTGTGGAGAGGGTCAGCAGTCAACAGCGCAGAGGAGGACAGCAGGGACACGGAGGGGCAGCATATATAGTGGCATTTTTGTTCGGGTGTACAGACGCGGCGCATAATATCCTTACAGTGGGGGATTGGCATTTGAATTTAGTGAGCTATGAGAGAGGTGAGACTAGGGGGATTTGTAAGTACAGAAGATAAATGACAAAGAGATGTTTTAGAACTGCAGGTGCATAAATCAAAAGGTGTGGCTGTGTGCCTAGTATAAAGTGAATTATACTCTTAGGTGGTAAACAAGCTGGGGCCTTTTTCAGTGGTGCAAAGAATAATTGTTGTCCCACAGTGTCTCATATACCGCTGAGAAATCGCTTAACAGTCACAAACAACATGACTGTGGTAGAGCTGTTTGGTCCCCTCCACTTTCTGTCCACCACTGTTCGTTTTCTTATTTAGTCTATTCACTGACACATCTGGAAACTACACAATTTAACAAAACTGTTGTTTAAATGAAGAAAAAGAGCGTCTGAGTCTGCGCCTGAGGAGAGGGAGTGCTCGATGCGGTTGCTCAGTACCAATGACACTGGGCACTCGACGAGACCGACAGGAATTACCTTCTGCTCAATGTCAGCTTTTAAATTATATAAATCCGTTCAGAAATCACAAAGAGAATAATATCTTTTTATTTGAGCATGTGAGTTTCACAAAGTTGGACATAAAGGTACAGATCAGCATGGAAAGCAAAGCGAAAGAGAATACATAATAAATGACTATTGATGTGAAAAATAGCAGAGAAAATGACTGCGGCGCGCATCAAACTGGCGATAAACTACAGCAGCAACACGGACATCCTCAGATCATTTCACTCATGTTAAAGCGACCAAAACAAGACACAGTACAGTAGATATTTAGTCGACTTACTTTTTGTTGGTATAAGAATGAGAACGAAACAGGCAGAGAACAGGAGCAGACTGAGCGGAAACTCTCAACAGGAATCCTAAAATAAATGTTTTAACGTGATATCATGGTAAATATAAATAAAGGAGAGTGCTGAAGGAGAACATGAAATCACTTTTTGACAGGGCCATATTTATGAAGGGGGCTAAGTGGGCAATTGCTGAGAGGGCCCAATTTGAAGGGGGTCCACACAAAAAAAGTCTTTATTCTTACTAAAAAATAAATTCTAAAAGCACAAATGGCATATAAACAACAGCTAAAGGACCAGCTGAAAATATTATTTATTTTCTAAAATGCAGCTGAATGCAGAAAATCACATCTGAATAAAAAAAAAAAAATAAAAAATACTGAGGGAGGACTCCCAAACTCCCACAGGTATAAAGCGGAATAAAGTTGCACTTTTGACTATGTTTTCAGTCATTTTAAGTGCTTTAAAAAAAAAAAGAAATCTAAAATTTAATCGAAACTCGAATAAAAAAATAAAAAATGCACAGCCTTACCTAACCCTAACCTTAAGGACAGTGATGATAGGCATGTTCTCGAGATTCATTGAACTCAACCCTCTTAAGCCAATCAGAGACCGCCATCCGCATCACTTCCCCTGCCGCCCTGCATGAAACAAATTCGCGGACAGGTCTGTGCTGTTCCTGGGAAGGAGGGACTGCGGGCGGGGATGTTAGATAGGTGCAAACGGGAATTCCCACAGCACCAATTCCACTAAGGCAGGGCAGTGAAGGATTCCTCAGTCCTGCATGATTATCTCAAAAATAACTACAAAGGAAAACCACCATAAAAGCTCACAAAAGTCAGTTTCACATAATATGTCTCCTTGAAGAAAACAATTGTTTGCTGATTACAATGCACATTTTTCTTAAATATCTAGTGGAAAAGGGTAAAGTTGCTACACAAAAAAATACTTATGTAGATGTGCAAATTTAGTTTTTGTGTACTGTATTCTTCTCACCACCAGATGGCACTCAGCTTAGACATTGAAAAAGCAAACATGTTTTCTAAATAAGGCTGATGATTTAGTCCCCGGAATAAGACATTCTGTGTTTTCCAGTCCTTAGTGTCTGCTATGAACCACATGATTAATACATGGGCACGTGGGCAGGTTCCATTTGACATATCTAAATGCGGCAATAAAACTGTCATTGCTCTGCCACTATATATGTATATACGGTGCCAGAGAAGTAATAAAAAGAGTTCATCTTACAGTGAAACATGGACAGCTCGGGGAAATTGGAGAAATAGCCAAGAGTTAGTGATGGTGGGATAACATCTTTCATAAGCATTCTAAACAGACACTTTATTTCAAGCCGAGCTAACCCCGGCTCATGCGGAGCTTGATACGGAGCAGCGTTGTGCACCCTCTCATAACATTGTTTCCAGCGACTAGTCATCTACTTTTCCACATGAAGTAAATGATGTTCAGAGTGAAAATGAGAGGCATCCATCATTACCCGTGTGACAGGGAAGTGTAGCAGTCTATTACTTACTCCAGTCGACGTCGCATTAGCTACAATGTCTTGCTTTGCCCAGTACAGGCCTATAACGGGTTTCGTGCCATGGGAGACACTCTGGGAAAATAATCGATCCCTGCACATGATTCAATTTTTCAAAGATTTGACTCCATGCGGGAAGAAAGACAGAGCGAAGAAAAGGTACTGCCATGAAGGAGTCATTTTTCTCTCTAAGCGAAGAGGCCTGAGCATATTTCTGTTCTAAATGGGCTTGGAGTTATTAGTCTGGTCACAGGCTCTTTTGTCAATGCCATAAGAAAGGAGAGAATTAATTGTTGGAATGGAACCCCGTGAACCGCCTTGTGGGGTACAAATGGCATTTTTGTAACCTCGGAACCTTAATCATATGCAATGAGGTCGAGCAGACACAGCCAACAGGTGCAGCCAGGCTTTGCAATAGCTACCACATACGCTTTAAGAAAGGCACTCTATTCACGCTCTTGCACACAAATATACATTGAAGTGTGTACTCTATACTTTCACACTTACATGTATACAGTATATACACAAATGCACCAACTTGACCCACAACGTGCCTCTGTTTGGGTGGTGAGAGGAACAATACACACACAAGGCCATTTTTCTTTGGTTGATAATGTCCCTGGAATAGGACAAAAGTATCATGACATCATATTTCTTGATCAGAACTAATGAATGCACTGTATGTCTACTGCTCAACTGTGAATCCAAAAGGGTGTAGGCGCTCACAAGCCTTTGCTTCTGCCTACTCCTTTTGGGCATCATATCTGCTCTGTATATATTTATTTAGTTATGTATTCATGTATTCTCTTTGGCTTTGCTAACCATGCTGATCTGTACCTCTATGCCCAACTTTGTGAAACTCAGATGCTCAAATAAAATGTAAGGTGTTCTTTAACAACAATGCTGCTTGAACAACCAGTAAGGAGCAGTGGGTGACTGCACCAGTATCATCCCCAACATCTTGAACTTGGCTTGGTCAGGACTACCTATCTGGGTATTAGCCTATTGTGCCTGCTTTAGGTGGATCAAGAATAAAACCCTCTCCTGTTCTTATCTGTAGAGAGCCATACATTTTAGTTTACTGTGGAAAGTAAAGACTGAACCAGGGCTAAAATAGTTCTAAACCAGGCATACTTTAGGTTAGAACGAGGACCTGTATCTTTTTAGACATGGACTAAACCAGATCCCCCAACAGTTACAAGATCAGGGCTCAAGAGGGCTTCTGCAAAGGGAAGTTCTCTAATAATCCAAGTTATCTTTTAGATTATTAGAAGCATATATCTACAAGTGTGAGTGTGTCCTTCTATTTCCATCACAGCTCTTGAAATGTAATCATGTGCTTAATTAAAGAATTGTAAACACTTAATTTTCGAAATTGGCTCGGAGCTTGAGGGTGAATGACTTACACTTGAGGTATTTGTGCGTGAAATATGATAAGTTGTGAGAAAACTCATTTGTTGCTTCTGAGTGCAATCTAATTAACCTCTTGAGGGTTTTTTCAAATTTATTTATATTGACAAAGGCCCATTTGATGAGGACAAAGGAATGCAGGATACATGTGCATTCAGTATACATCGAAAGTCTAGTGGTTTGAAATAATAATAAATAGTCACATTCTTGGAAGAAGTACCACAAAGGGCACAAATTGGAATGCCACCTTTTTTATGTGTTCAGATTTATTTCCCCTACATATCCCGACTCAGTATTACAGCTAATTGTGCTTCATGTGATGCTCTTTGGTTCCCTCGGCTTTCCTCTGTGCTCTATTTGTTCCTCTATCTCTGGCCTTGTCTGCTCGAGTGAATAATTGATGCTGTTCCTGCATTGTGTGAAATTTATGAATACAAGAGGCAGAGGGACGGTTGTATTTTTCTCCAAACTTCTTGCTAGCCCTTCTCGGACTTATCTATGTGTCCGCACCAAGGTCAAAAAAAGTGTATATTTTATAAAGATGGATTGCCCTGGCACAGCTTTCATATTCAGAGCAAGCCAGTTCTCTGCGTGCCAAGATGCTGACTTGCCTCACCCAGCCTTGGGGCAGCCATTCCTCATTGGCTGTTGGTGTGTGTGCATAAACATCTGACTGCAAAAAAATGAAGCATCGACAACTGATTTATACTTTAAGGGCTAGCAAATCAACGTCGCTCTCCTAAGATCTATGGGGAATACCAAAACAAATGTTCTTAAAATGCATTTAGCCACTTGTTGAGATTTATAACCTACTACACTGTCGCCATCAGGAGACAATATGTCTCTACCTTGTGTTTACACCTTTTAAGGAGCTTAAACTTGTATCATTTTGTTGCAAAGCTGTTGACAGAAAGGAGAGAAATCTTCATATTTTCACCATTATGTTTTAAAAAGTTATCATTTCACAGTCCTCAGTCTCACTTAACATCAGGCTGAGAGTTATGGATGTGCTCCCGATGGAGCAGCAAACATCTGTCATCTCAGCTGCGTCAGGCACTTCCGAGTACAGCCTCAGATTTTCTCTCAAGTTTACTGTGGGTTCAGGAAGTGTTCAACAAACCCTCTATTGAAATTGGATTTAAGTCTGTTTAAAGAACAACTAAACACCAAATCAACTTTTTTTTGCTGATTAATTGTATAAATGGGTGTCTAATAGTGTTGCCTACATGTCTCCATACTTACTTTGACATTTTAGTGCACATTTGTAGAAATCTAACTTTTGTGCTTAAAACCGTCTGTGTGGCGCCCTCTTGAGGTTAAAATTATATGGGATTTGACTTTTAGAGTCTGTCACCATATTGGTTTAGCCGGCGATGTGACGACACAGAACTGATGTGACGTTAGCAGCTCTGCTGCTGTGGGGAATATAAACGGCTCAGTCTCCCTCCGCGCTCCCGCAGAAGCCTAGACACGCCCCTTTCACAGCAGTTTTTGAATTTGGTGGATGGGCGGAGTAAACTTTGGAACAGGGGTGAGTTGGTCTTTAAGTCTGATACTTAATGTTTCTTCTTATCATTAAAATATATATATTCTAAACTAGCCTGAGCATGGCCAAGGGGTTATGTTGTTGAGCGCAGGCTGATTGTCCTGTGTTTGAGTCGCAACAGTTTACTCAATGAAGTCTCTTCAGCCACTTTCACACTGTACTTGTTCAATAAAGCCTGTGGAAATAAAACTTTACAAAATTTACACTTATCTTTATGTATAGAGGCTGCACATTTCTCTTTGTATAATGAATTTGAATGAAAGTGGATGTTAGTTAGGGACTAGTCGGTCTTGGGGCTATCAATCAATTTATTTTTGTAATGCCCAATATCACAACAGGAGCCATGTCAAAGGTTGGTATGGACAAAAACAGACATCAAGAATGATCAAAATAAGTCACACACAAATGAATGTCAAAACCAGATGTAATGTCTCATAAATAAGTCAATAACATAACAAGATAGTATCCCACATCCTTAGACCCTCCTCCACGGCGAGGAACAACCCTTAAAACCACATGGGAGAAAATTAGGA
>OMNZ01109411.1:11764-22702 GCA_900303255.1 Lesueurigobius sanzi | reverse complement strand
TTAAAAAGAGATAATCATGAGAAAGGGTGGGAAATGAGGGTCGCATTCATGAAACAAACTTGCACATGAATTTGTTCTCATGGCCTTCTTTAGAACATTTTTGGCCAATGCTAATAGCAAGTGATGTAAAATGGGAACACAGTTTTCATTGATAAAACTGTATAATTTGAGATACAGTTATTATTTTTGATTTGTTGTACTGCTGGTAAGTCTAGGTATCTCAGTCAAGACATTTTATTCTGAAATATGGAGTTTTGTAAATCTCTCAAGTGCACTAGCTAAATATTGGTCAAATTATGATTATCATACAAACTAAATTATTATTTAGGAAGCGAGAATAGGGAGGTATTGCTGTGCTTTTTATCATATTTAGCACTAGCTACTTCAAAGAAATTATAACATAAAAGATATTAAAGGGACTCTACGGAAGTTAAAATCCAGCAATGTCCCGCGCTGTACTGTGAGCCCACACCTATCCCACTCTATAAGCCTGCACCGTCACTCTAAAGTTGCGTGTTCGGGCCGAGGCAGCAGTCATTCACCAGCTCAACATGGAGTCTGCAGTTACGCGGATGGCCAGAGGTGGCAGTCACGAGTATGAAAATGATCAAACTCTGTTGAGTCCCTTTAAATAAAACAATAAAATCAAATATTGCAAAAACTTAGCACTTCTTGCTTGACTAGACATAAGGTCAGTCAGTATTTAGAAAAAAAAATCATGAAATGAACAGAATTATTTTAAAAAGCATAAAAAATAAGCTTAATTTCCTATTAGTTTGCATTGCACCATGGGTCCAAAAGTAGTGAATATAGAATTCTCAAGTAAACAATACTTTAGGAAAAATGTATTTAAAATATTGTCTAATTAATTTAACGAAATTAACTTCAAAAATATTATAGAGGTAAAATGTGATAAAATGAGTACTGCCTCATGCTCTTGTCATGCCCATATGGAAGTTTAAAGGGAGTGTCTTTGTATTTCCTTAGTCAATATAATGTCCAGTTCATGATAATGAGGGGAGTGGTGTTGTTAGTGTCACGTTCATGAGTTTGGGGCATCTCTCTTTAAAAAGTGTGTTGTCTTCTTAAGAACGCTTCGTGAATCAAACCTACAGAAAATTGTTGTACTTAAAGGGGCTCGACGGAAGTTCTCAATTTTCTACTCGTGACTGCCACCTCAGGCCTTACGCGTAACTGCAGTCTCTGTGTTAAGCCCTTGCATCGGTTTCCATAGTCGGCTACTCTCGTGCTTTTGGCTGCTTTGAAATACGAATGACTGGTAAATATAATTAATGCTGGCCAAGATGACGACCAGGCCTACATATTACTCTATCAAAGAAGCTTAGTGTGTTAATAACTTTAGAGCGAATAAATCCACCGCTGCACAAACACCGTGGACAGAGTTGAAAAGCCTTTGATTAGACACATGTAAAGGCACGTGTTATTGTTATTGTGCTGATACCTGGGGCACAGTATGTGGCAAAGCCCTGTGTCATGATTTGAAGTTGTTATTGCGTCTTTCTCGTGAATCCTTTCATTAGTGGAAATATTAGCGTGTTACTGACATCATCTGTATTCTGAGGTATTAACGTGCTTGTTTAGTGCACTATCCACAGGTGTAGGCGCATTGTATATTTGTAATTATTCCCTTTTCGATTAAAAGGAAAACCAAAAGTGGGTCTTTCTTCATATCCAGAACGTCTCTAAGCATTTTGCCAGGCGATGTTTATCTACTTAGACCAGTTTAGATCGTTTTTGCTGTGCTCCAAATTAGTTTCTTCTTTTTTTCTTGGGGTCTGTGATGGAGTTTCACCTGTGCTCGAGGCTGGTAACTTCATTATCCTCAATGTTCAAAAGTTACCCGTTTACAGCGAGAAAACAAAACTTAAGTCTGCTGCTTGTGCACGCGCATTAATGTCACGCACCGAGGCACTGACTTTCAGAGTGACAGTACAGGCTAAAGCAGCAGTTGTGGTGAATATGTCACGGCTCATTCTACAACTGAGCACATTGCTGGAGCCTGTAGGGGGTGGAATATATATACTTTTAACATTTTAACTTCCGCAGTGCCCCTTTAAGAACTTTTTCTTTAGAGGCCTATTGAACTTTGCAACAGTTCTCGTTTCATGTGGATTGGCCCAGGATTTACAGAGAAATTGCCAATAATAGACTAGAAATCTGTATTTTTCCATAGATACGGCCATTGAATTTGCCCTCCACCTCAATTTTAAAGTATAGGTTCTTTATGTTGTGATGACACGTCAATCCAACCTATTGCCAAAAACAAACATACAAAGAAGCTGAACTTGTGAGAATTATGTCAGAACTTTACTGACAACTTTGTCAGAATATTGAGGTATCGTGCTCTCACTCAAAAGTTTTATGAAGCCATCACTTGTATCGCAGAACACTCACTTCCATTCAGTCATATTTGGTGTGACGCAGGTTGATTTATATCCCAAACGTCTGACGCTGTGAGGCCTGCCTATCAATGTGAAGAGGCTTCTTGTGTTTTAAACTTTTCTTAGTTCAAACTTTCTAAGAGCAAAATCGGTCACTTTTTAAAATTCATTTATGTCCAGTGTTTCCTTTCTCTTTAACAATAAAATACATATAAATAAATTAAGCCTTGGAACCTCCCAATATATTTGATTTGCTCAGCCACAAGCATCACTATAATAAATTGGCACTGTCTCACGTTACTTCCTGTCAGTTTCCCTGCTGCTCCTGGTTGTAGACAGCGAAATGTGCTCAACCAAAAACAAATCAAGAATCAAACCTATGACCAAAAACTAGATCAAACTCCACAGTCATCTCTTTTTTTTTTTTTTTTTTTGACATGCCGCTGATTTTCCTCTACAAGAGATGGCGAACTGAGAATAAAGTTAGGCCCTTCTGGTTATTTTGTCACTGGAAACAGTTGAGTTTGATTGGGGTTTTATTTTCTCTTAAAAACATTGCAACTAAATCTCCAACTAAAGGATCATATTCTCAAACTGGTCTTTAAGGGAAGCGAACCAAACTCTGAACTAAAGCAAAGATCACAGAGGGGTTTTCCATTAGCAAAATAAAATAACAACTTTTCAGCTCATAGGTCAAGGAAGGTGCTCCATCTACCTTTCTGAGTGCCTCGTTTATTCGCTTTTTCACATGTTGAGAATGATCCCTGCACTGAAGAGCACCAGAAGCACATTTTTGTTGGTGCCTTATTGTCGTTGTCTGTTTAAATAATGGAGAACCACAGTCCTGGTCTTACCTAAGCTCTTTCTGGTGCCAGAAGAAAAAATCCCATTGAAAGCTCCATTGACTTTTCGAAAAATTTAAATATGTAGAGTCTAAACAGCTACAGTTGTGCTCATAAGTTTACATACCCTGGCACAATTTTTTATCGTTTGGCCATTTATCAGAGAATATGAATGACCGTTTTTGCTAACGTTAGCTGCTTACCTTTAGCTTGAGATCGATAGCTTCTCTTCTCAGGCAAAATGCAACAATCCAAGCCTTGTTGTTAATTTATGTAAAATCCATGTCGAGCTAAACTTTTCTGACTAATATATATCCATAAATAATAAAGGTTCTGCAAACTTTACAGCAGATGTAGTGCACTCGTCTTGTTGACATTTCGGACACGCTGCTCCCTACTTTCTCCTCCGCAGATCACGTCACTGCGGCACTTGGGTCACATGACCAGCGGTCAGGAGAAAGTAGTGAAGAGAAATGTTTCCGAATCGCCAACAGAATTAGTCCACTATATAGTCTACTATAAAGTGCGGGACTATAGTAAATGAGCAGTTAGGGGTTTGGGTGGACATTCAGACACAGCCTGTGTTTACTCTTTTCAAATCATAATGAAACAGAAACTACTCAAATGGACCTGATCAAAAAGTTTACATGATCAGCAACAACTGCAGGAAGTTCAGGTGCAAAGAAAAATCCACAAATAACTTCAGCACTTCATAGAGTGGACTCTCTGCTGGTGTTTGTTTCAAGATGCACAATATGTAAACTTTAGATCAGGGACATCTGGGTAGTTTCTGTTGTCATTATAAATAATGTTGAATCTGAAATTTGTTATCACACACGGAGTTCCACAAGGTTCCATAATGGGGGCCTAAATTGTTTATTATGTTAATTAATCAATGAATCTAAATAAAACAAAATATATTATTTTTGGAAACAGAGAAATTACAGATTATAACTTAAATTGATGGTACAGAAATAGAAAGAGTTCTTATGAACAAGCTTTTAGGAGTCACCATTGATGGAAAACTAATTTGGAAGTCACATATAAACATGATAAAGAAAAAATTGGCAAAAACGATAGCTGTGATCTTATTAGATAAAAACTCACTTCTTCTATTATATAACTGCCTTGTTCTACCTTACCTAAACTATGGTGTAGAATTATGCACCAACAAACCCCCATTTTTGTAGAGCTAAAGATTTTGAAAATACATGATCTTGCTGACGTAAACACATTAGTAATTCTGTACAGACCACATAATAATCTACTCACTCCTTGCGTCCAGAGAAGTTCGAACACAGAAAAAGCCAGTATAGCCTCTTCAATAAAGTTAAGGCAAGAACCAATATAAAAAGTAGATGTATCTCCTTCAGAGAGTCTGGAATGACCTAGAAGATCAACTAAAACAATGTATAACTATTAAAGCATTTAAAAAGATGTATAAGTGTACTATTATTCAAAAATACAGAGCTCAGGATGATAAAATTTTAATTTTGATATGCTTTCAGCAGAATTTAATACAAAAATGAAAAACGAATCAATGATAATACTAATGTGGATTTCTTTCCTGTAGAATGTTTGGCAATGGTTTCATTGTAAATTTTGTGTTTTCTTCTCATATCGAAATGTAAATACAAACAGGGTTAGGCCCAATAAGTATTAACTTCAGCCTAAACCCTTTCGGTCAGTCTGTGAATGGAATAATGAAACGGTTTATTTTGTTGTTATATATGTTAATATGTGATGACCGAATAAACAACTACTTCTACTATTTAAAAAGAGTAAATGTATTTTTTTTTTTCCCCACAATGAATGGCTTCACAGTTCACACAACCAAGATTCAAGATTCCACCAGAACCACTAACCATGAGTGAAAAAAAATATTTTTGTGTTATCGTTCATAGTCTCTGACAAAGGGCCAAAAAAAAACAATCAAACATTCTTCCAGGGTATATTCATGAGCACAACTGTATGGGAAATGTCTATGTCATTTTAAAATGTTTGCTCCGGCACCAGGACAGAGCTCATATTGTTGAGCGCCATAATTGGAGCCGTGACCTGTCCCTTGATAAAGCGGAAGAAAAATAGAATTGGAATTCAAAGCTATACTTTTGTGCCTGCTGCTTTTAATTCACCACAAGCTCATTTAACAAGCCTGCTTCTCCGTGTCAATCATATACATCCCTTTGGAAGTCTAAGTCCTAACGTTCATTACCAAGTTCACTCCGCACAGAAGGCCTCCTCTCGCTTTCCCGAAACCCCGAAGTGCTTACCAGTTATTCCACTGTCACGCTTAACGTTTGTATTTCAAATTGTCGTTCAACCGTGACACCGAAGGAAACCAAAATTAGCCTTCAGCATTTTCGAAACACGCCGAGTCATCCGCAAGTGACTCTCTCTGTGACGTTAAAGGCCGCTCGACAAAGGACCACATTTTGCCGGCTTTCCTGCAGCTCTGGTAATTCTCCACAGCGGCTCACCCTGCACCGGCGGTCAGTGCGTCCGAGCGGGATAATGGACAGACAGGTGTCCTAGGCCCACACGGACTCCCGGCTTTGGGCTATTTTCTGCTCTCTGTTTGACATTTCTCGGAGCCATTTAAGCCTTTTTGGATACCGGGTGCGTGGTGAATTATTAAAAAAAAAAAAAAAAACACGGGGAGAGCGGAGCTGTTTGGAAACACACTGGGCCGGTACCGAGGCTGAGAGACGACCTACGGCTGTTTTTGAGACAGAGATGGAAATGAGGTACACTACTAAAATAACTTTACATTTTACTGTGTTCACCTATCAAACCCTAGCAGTGGCTGAATGATTAGTGCTCCAGCCTCTTAATATATATAGAAGTTGTAGGTTACATTTTTCACAATCTCTTCTGTAAAATCACAAAGAAGCCTTGCATTGAAAGCTGCACTGCCCATTTTCTTCCATTTTCAAGTCACGAAAGTTGGAGGTAGTCGTCAGCTGCTGTCCCAAGTCATTTCCAGCTCACACAAAACCTCTTGTGCGAACCGGTTCTTGATGTGGATTAATTATGATGCATGTTTTGCACGTTCGAAGCTGCAGTGAGGACACTACTTTTTGTCCGATTTCTCCACAACTAATTTGTCAAATGCTAAAATATGGATGCATTTTTCTACCAAATAAGGACACACCGACACGGAGAGGAACAAAATGGTTCAAAGGCCCAAATAGCTTCGAGAGTTGTTTTCACTTCTTGTGGACAATCTGCTTTGTTTGTGCAGAAAACTTCAAAAAAAGAGTGAAAAGGTAATGATTTCCATAACAGACTTCCTTCCCCCTCAACAGGCCACGCCCCCTACAATAACATGTTGCTGTCCGTGTCTATGGCTTTGTATGATGGCCTCGTTGTAATTGATTTAACCTGCTATATCGAAATTCATACAAAATCCAGCATTTTAATACAGTACAGGCCTGGTGGCAAAATAAGTGTACTCTACTACAAGGAAATAAACCGGTTGCACCATTTTATGCTTAAATTTTGCTTTACATGCCTTGAAAAGATTTGCAATTGCTACATTCGGCCATTACTCAATTCTGATGGTAAAATGGCAGCCAGTCAATGCCAACAGCTCCTCTGACCACTTCTTTTTTGCTGTCTACTCCATTCCATATCTCTCCTGGATGTGCAGCGCTGTCTGATACCGTTTTTGCACATAGCTCCTGTTGTGTCATTGTAGGTCACTCTATTCCACTAACTTCTGTGATTTGTCTCCAGCTGCAGGATCTCCAGGCAGATCTTCTGGATGAAATGGCCGGCGTAGGGACAGGGTCAGAGCGCGTCTGGGACAAAGTACTTCAGGTGAGAGAGAATCAAGATATTACTCAAATTATCACCACAACTGCAATCGCTGGGCTTTGACGCATGAAACAAAACGTCCAATGTCTCCTCTGTCAGCACATATGAACTAAGGTCTAATTATTTTCTCATAAAGGTGTCCAAATGTGGTGACAATATTCAAAAACAGGAGCGTGAAATTGGAAAATATAATAATAATATAAATACTGGAAGTAACATTAGTTTGGAGGGATGCAGAGTTAGTCTAACAGCTGAGGCATTTTGTGTTTGGCATGTAACAACGCTAACGGGAATATCCCCTAATATCGGCCATATAATTATAATAATAATAATAATGGCTTACACTTGCATTGTGCTTTTCAAGTCTGATTACCAAGTTTCTCAAAACGCTAAATATATGAATGCAGCTCTCTGTACAGGGTGGTTTACGATAAGGCCTTAAAAAGATATTAACCTTAATACAAAACTATCATGTCATGTCAAACACCTTTTCTTTGTAAATAAAAAATAATCTTACCAGATCTGAAAAGGGCACCACAAATGTCAAGTCCATTCTTGATCTCAACTTCGGACCATTTTGCTAGTTTTATAGCAAGTCTGGTCTATTCTTCTGAAAAGGGTGCACGCCTACGACCAATCCTGGGTTGTTGGTCCTATTTGTGCAAACGAAAGCAAACGTGTGTCAATCGCGTGGCAATGCTAGTACAATGCAGTATTCCAGCGCGCATACACCTAATCTAGTCTGCATACGTCACATGAAATGGGTCTAATGGTTCTTATACATTTGCACTGCCGCTTCCATCCACCTATTTAACGGACTGATCACTCACTCAGTCACATGACCATTACCTCGTCTCTGAGCAGCGGGACAATGAGCCCCGATACAAACGTAATGTCAAAGCGCTCCTTAATGCATCAGCCCCGACGTGTTCGGGGGGAAGTTCAACATTTATACTCTTATGACATGTCTGCCATCGCCACAGAGCGGCCCCACCTCCCCATTATGTTAACAAGCCTTTTACCGCGGGCCATATGTTGGTCCCACATGAATCAGGCCCGGTAATTGGTTGACATTTATTGTAGCGCTCATGTAATCTGTCAAATATCAAACGGTGGAAGTTATAGCTGAGGCTGAGATGGATTGTGAATCGCCTACTACGTCCTGGTTTGAATGCGAAGGAAAGAAGGATTTCAGAAGTTAATCGGTGAGTCATTTGTCTGTAGCACATTTTTAAGATATCAAGTGTTCTTTTTGGCCTTAACCAGTGCTTAATTTGATCCGGCTTTTGGGGGAACGCATTCCGGGAAATCGGAATTTTGAGCTTTATTGGATCCGGGAAATAAAATACCCCAACAACTTTTAAATATGCAATTATTTTGGGCTTTTCCCCCATAAAATCCACCCAGTACACAAGTGTTCCTGAAAATCTGGATTTACAAATTAAGCACTGGCCTTAACCCTCTTGGGGTCGATGGGATTGTTCCCCGATGACTTTTGTGAATATCTCCGGAACGAAAAGTCATAGAATGAGCCCTCCCATGTACTTATAGGCCTCTGGGAAGTGCTGTAAAGTCGTCTCCAAAAATGCTGATTCTGAATTTTACAAATCTGCTGACTCAGCACTTTACACAATCGCGCAGGGAACTAGGTAAAAAAACTTCTTATTGTTTTTTGACTAAAACTTGACTTTTTCATCCTCAAAAATGTGTCCACTGGTCAGCAGCCATCTTGTTTTGTGTTTACAACATGGTGGGCAAATGTATACAGTAAGATTTGTACTAAAAAAAAAAAATAAAAAACACTAGTGTCAAAAAAAAAAAGAAAAAAGAAAATATATGGAGAATGAATGCAGACGGTACACGGGAGGCCAGGTTTATAGTCTTTTATGTTTACAGAAGCATGAAAAAGCAGTGGATTTGATAAAAAAAAACACCTGGATTTGTTTGGGTTTGTTCTCAAAAAATAAACATTTCTACACTGTCTACAGCCTTTATTTTCCATCTCCTGGACCAACTGGACCCATAAAACACTTTTCTAATGTGAGAAATATAATTTTCTTTTTGTGCTGCTTCTATCATGATTATTCATCTGCACAGTGCCACCTTCTGTGGACATGATAATGATATTAAATAAGAGAAAAAACCACGACGCAACCAACTTGTTTGCACTCCATACATAATGAGAGCAGAAAGTTGAAAGTTGAAATAAGTTGTCAACAAAAATACAGATTCTCAAAAACTGTACTTAAGTACGGTACTGTAAGTAAATTTACTTTGTTATCGATCATGAGGAGGTGTTTAAGAAGCAAAAATAAATAAGAAGCAAAAATAAATAAATAAATACCCCTAGACCCCGAAGAGCACTGCCCCTCCACCTCCCCCGCCACCTCTCTCTCTCCATCTCCTCAGTTTCTCCTCTGCCTCACTTCTTTTCCTCGCTGATTGTTTTTTAGGAGTGTCCGTGCTCCGCTGCAGCGCTGATGAAGCCGCTCTCTCCTTCTTCCTCTCCTCCTCTTCCTCCTCCTCTTTTTTCTCTCGCTCCATCCCTCCATGTCCTGCCTTCACCCCTCTTTCTATTTCGGTCCCAGACACAAGTCTCTTCTGAAGCGCGAGACTTTCAAAAGTGCAAAAACAGTGTAGGATTTTTGGAGTAGAGGTTCAGGGGCTCGTCGCTTTATCTCACGGTGAGTTTTGATCATATTTACAGATCCAGAGTAAATTATTTTTTTACTCTTTGCATCTGACTTTTCCCAAATCTCTGAGGCCTTCTACACTGCCTGCACAAAGTGATCTAGAAGTGAAATATTCTTGAAATAACTTGATTTGAGAAGTTAATAAAATTATCTGCCAAGTAATTTGTAATAAAAATAAGAAAAAAGTGTCTAATTTCAAGTAAATTTAGATCCAGCCATCCATTTTCTTCCGGAGTTGGGTCGCTGAGGCAACAGTCTGAGCAGAGACGCCCAGACTTCCCGATCCACGCACACTTCCTCCAGCTCTTCCTGGGGGATCCCAAGGCGTTCACAGGCCAGCTTAAAGACATCGTCTTTCCAACACCTCTGGAGGGAGGTGACCTGAGCCACCTCAGCTGGCTCCTTTCGACCTGGAGAAGCAGAGGCTCTACTCCGAGCTCCTCCTGGGTGACTGAGCTTCTCAGCCTATCTCTAAGAGTGCGTCCAGCCACCCTGCGGAGGAAACTCATCTCGGCCGCTTGTATCCGTGATCTTGTCCTTTTGGTCATGACCCAATAGGTGAGAGTAGGACCCAGGTCTAAGCCAGGTCCATAGGTGAGAGTGGGATCATAGATTGACCAGTAAATTGAGAGCTTTTGTCTTTCGGCTCAGCTCCTTCTTCACCACAACAGTCCGATACAACGGCCGCGCTGCAGACTAGTGATGTTACGTTCTGTGTCGGGGCTTCGAAGTGTGTGCTGAGTAATCAGCGCATGTCTGGGCGAAGCGTGGTTCGGAGCATGGTTTAGTGACGTCATTGAAGCAGGTAAGAGTAGGGGAGCGGTTCATCCAAGCAGGGAGGGCGGGGTAGTTGAAGTGCTTCAACTGGGCTACGCTGTGTCAGAGCCAAAGTGTTGGCGATTTGGTGAGTTCATATGGATGAATGTTAATATTTGCTTTTTGGGTTCAAAAGCATTGGAGTAGGGGGTACGCGACTGGTCACCCCAAGCCTCAGGGGGCACTTGGCTCCAAAAAGTTTGGGAACCATTGGTTTAAATTATTCAAATTCGGAATATGAATCTAAATGGCAACATTTTAGTCATTCATTTGACCATGATTATCTTGCTATGTCTGGGGTGTTCCTGACTTATTTCATGTAAACTTATTTGCCAATGGGGTAAGAACAATGGGCCTCATTCGTGA
>OMNZ01109405.1:8059-18607 GCA_900303255.1 Lesueurigobius sanzi | reverse complement strand
ACCTGATTTAGACATGTTTTCGTTCTGGTTTAGTCCTGATTTAGACCTGATTTAGACCTGATTTAGTCCTGATTTAGACCTGTTTTAGTCCTGGTTTAGTCCTGATTTTGACCTGTTTTCGTCCTGATTTAGACCTGGTTTATTCCTGATTTAGATCTGTTTTCGTCCTGATTTCGACCTGTTTTAGTCCTGATTTAGACCTGGTTTAGTCCTGATTTAGACCTGTTTTCGTCCTGATTTAGACCTGGTTTAGACCTGTTTTAGTCCTGATTTAGCCCTGAATTAGACCTGTTTTAGTCCTGGTTTAGTCCTGATTTAGATCTGGTTTAGTCCTGCTTTATACATGATTTAGACCTGGTTTAGTCCTAATTTAGACCTGGTTTAGTCCTGATTTAGACCTGGTTTAGTCCTGATTTAGACCTGGTTTTGTCCCAGTTCAGACCTGGTTTAATCATGGCTTGGTCCAGATTTAGGCCTGGTTTACTATGCCACATTAAATTCTTAAAAAATACTAGTACTTTTTACACCTGAAGTGCATTTTACAGTGGATACTTTTATACTTTTACGTAAGTAGAAATTTAATCTGATACTTTTCTTGGTCCTGTATCTGTACTTTTACTTAATTAGTAAGAATATTGAGTACTTCTTCCACCACTGGTTAACGAAAGAAAGGTTTGAGTTTTCTTTCTGTTAAATATTGTACGGCTTATCCACTAGTTAATAATAATGGGTTTTTTTTTCATTTTTTTTGCAATTGTTAATTATTAGCTCTGTTTAGCCTCAGTGGTCTTGCCTTTCCTGGGTTAGTAGCTCACGACTCAGCCGCACGATCGATCACTCGGGGTCAGAGATGAATAGGTAAAAAGTGAAAGTCAGACGGCGTTCAGAGGGAATTTAAAAACACAGCGAGCCTCTCTAATGAGCCGATTGAGGCGCACATCAGAGGCAGGATGCAGACCTTGATTCCTGATGAACTGTTAAATATTCATACACACACTATGAAAGGGAGGATGTGCTATTATTCCATTTCAAGTCAAAAGAGCCCGTTGTGTTCTTTGTTATTATGAATGAGCCCGAGTTGTTCCACTTATCCGTGTTACGCAATTTACAGTGACTGGTGCTGAGAATAGTGGCTCATAGTGGTTGGCGGCGGAGCCAACGGTCGGCTGCAGAAGTAGGAACTGGAATCTTTTTGTAGAGTTTGACATTTTGATTAACGCAGACTCCTGCAACATTTACAACGCTCCCCATAGGGCTTTTGTGATTGAACAGTAACATGCACATCCAGGATACTTTTGAGACTTAACATTGTTACGCTAATTGCTACTTCCAACTTGCATCAAAGGCAAACTTGTAATTAGTATATGGGGAATGCATTTAGCTACAACCTGCTGTTTATTCATAGCACAGTCTTTGTTCATGCAGGTTTCCTATAGCTGAAGCTCAGGTTGTCAAACCGCTTTGTAGAAAAGAATGAAACAACTAGTCGATTATTGAAATAGTTGCTAACCATATCAGTAATTCGTAGGCAAAAATTATTCAGTCTTTATCTGTACTCTGTAGTTGAAGTGTAGGACGTTTCAATCTTACTCCACAGATCGTCATCAGCTACTGAAGGCCTGGAGCATGCTGTGGGTTTATAAAGCCAGTGAACCAGCAGGAGGCTGACTCCTCCTGTACGACTGAGAACCTTCACAAACATATCAGTAATTGGTTAATTGTTAAACAGCCTCGGACAGAGCAAGAATTGCATCAAAATGTTTTGTATTTTTCATGATAATACTATTTTGTCTCCATATCCGATATACAGTTGTGGCCATATTCTACCCCGACATTCTGTCTGGGTAGAATATGAATGATAACACAAAAACCTTTATTTCACTCATGGTTAGTGGTTGCGTGAAGCCATTTATTGTCAAAAAAGCTGTTTGTTTACACTTTTCAACTAGAAACTAGCCAAATGTCCCTGAGCAAAAGTTTACATATTGTGCATCGTGAAACAAGTCCAATTTTGTCAGAGAGTCCTGTATTTCAGCTGAAGTCTCTGCTCCTGAACAGTTTTCCTGGCAGTTGTTGAAGGTCATGTAAACGTTACATGACATTAGAGTAGTTTCATTATGATTTCAAAAGAGTAAACTGAGTTCTTTGGCAATAAATGGCTTTGCACAACCACTAACCATGAGAGAAACAAAAGATGTTTGTGTTATCATTGAAATTCTATGAAAAGGGGTATGTAAATGTATGTTGTTTTGGCCACAACTGTATGTTTTTGTATAAATATTTGAAGTCTGTTTGCCGCCAGATATGAGAGAAATCTCCAGACCATGGCATAATTAGAGCAGCATGAGCCCCACTCCAAGAGTTGTCAGATCCTACGGCAAAAGCAGTTTGGAAATCTCTCTCTTACTTTAACAATCTCAGACTGAATTTTAGAGGTTCTGTGAAAGGCATGTTCACAGATTGTGAAACATGTACTAAAAGCATCCTACAGATATTTACTCTATCAAGACGTCCTTAGACTGCGTCAATTTTTGCTTCATGTGGCAAAAAGTTAGCCTGATCAATCAGATCCTCCTACATTCTGTTCAAATGCAGGAGGGTCTGACACCGGAGCCAGAGCCAATCACTTTGTCGTCCCATTTTTGTCCGATCCAATCACATATCGCTGTTGTTGACGCGTCACACTGAGAAAGCGGAAGTAGTTTCCCTCGGTTTCCCCCTTCCCCCCCAGCTCTGCTCCAAACATTCAAAAGGAGGGCAGCATAGCGCATTGACTCGAGTGTGCGATTACACCTTGTATTCGTAATTGTTTTTGACAAAAGCGACAACTATCATTTGTATTCTCTCCTGCAGTGGCCATGGCTGCACTCGCCTACACTCTTTCCGCAAGCGTCAGATCTGGTTTAGCGTGTCACAAGTTTGCCGTGACTTCTGGGTTTCTGTGATTGGTGCACTCTAAGCCAGCTAAGCCCCTCCCCCAAAATTGAGGGATAGCGGTGTAGCTCCAGGCCCAAACATCTTTGTAAAGTTTTCTGTCAAAGCGTGTTGGGCCTAGTTGATCAGGTAAGCAAAAAGTTGATCCGAAAAGAGAGGGCTGCCTCAGATCACGCAGTGTCTCATCAGGTATCACGTTCATTTCATGTTTATGTTGAATAAAACTCATTTCAAAGTCACTGATCCCCCTGCTACGTTTCCTTTGCTCTCAGCCACAGATTAGTACATTCATGATCAGAGCAAACACTCCTAAGTTTGCAAGATAAAATATTGCCTCTAAATCATACATTTGAACTGGAAAGCGCCAATGTCGAACACACAGCATCCGAGACCCCTTTCGCTGCGATTTTTGGATTTTGATTGTGGGTGGAGTAAGGCTCTGGCACGCTGGTTAAGCTCTCTTTAATGCCTCATACTAAGGAGCGTGGCCTTGCAAAGGGAAAGGAATTCTCTTATGGAAATCATTATTTTTTCACTCTTTTACGTCTTCTGGCGGACTTTAAGCATAATTCAGCGGCCTGAAATTCTATCTTCTTCAGTTCCATGTTTAGTCGTGCGCATATGTTGAGTGACATCCTTCACCTTGATACTACTGCAGTACTCACCACTGTTGTACTTAACTGTGCATAATGTTTACTGCTGCGAGAACAAACACAAGATGACTAATGTGGGAAATGAATCATCCTCGTTCCACTTGCTAATATGGATTTTATCGTGGGCTTGGGTTACTTACTTGCAGTGTTGGGAACATTACTTAAAGGGTAACTAAATGGGCGTGTCAGAGCCTTACTCCACCCACAAACAAAATCCAAACACTGCTGCAATATGGGCGTGCTCGGAGGCTTTGGGGTGAGGTGCAGGGGGGTGAGTGTAGTGCATAATGTATAATGAGGAGGACTGCACGTGTTTATTTAGCAACAGGAAGTAGCTTGTACACAACCAGTAAGGGGCAAAGCATTATGGGACATGTAGTCCAATACTGCTACACATTACAGCACACTTAGAGGCAATATGTCTCTTGCTAAGTTAATAGGAGTGTTTGCTCTGATATAAAAGTTAGTTCTTCTAAAAAAAGTAATTAGTTATAGTTAGTCACTACTTGTTCCAAAAAGGGAAAGTAACTATTTGCATTACTGTTAATAAAAAGAGTTGCTATATTGCTACTTCTGCCAAAAAGTAACTGTGTTCGTAATTACAGTATGAAAAAGTAGCTCGTTACTAGGTCTGGGTGATTATGAGAAGAAAAAGAAGAAAAATCTCGATTGTTTTCCTCATATTGAACGATTCGATTTTCGATTTGATTCTTGTCTAAATAAGAATAAAATAAATAAAAACAAATGATGGCCTTAGCTGTAGTAGTGCCCATTATACAGATTGCGGGGCACGGGACCGATCCTGTTGCTCTAACTGCGTGCTAACTGCTAACGTTCTACTACAGAAGCAGAAATGGGCACTTCCCCTCCCACACAGCAGCTACAGGACGCCACACAGCTCTCACATGACCAGGGACAACACAAAAAACATGTGCAGAGGTCGTACAAAAGTGAAAGTGTTAGAAGAAACAATGGAAAATTGCAACAGCTAGTGTTAGCACATATACATTTTACTAACAAGTGTTAGAAAAGCATCTCTGGCCTACCTTTTCCATTGGAGTATAAATCCTAAAGAAATGCTCATGTTCCTTAGTGAGCATTTCTTTAGGCCGACGAGTCCCGTAGGCTGGACTATGCTGGACTACGGGAGTCGTCGGCCTGGGAACCATCTGGCCCATCCGTCCATAGGAGTGGATCCCTTCCCCAATGTGGTTCTCCTTGAGGTTTCTCCGTTTTGTTCCACGTGGTTTTCTTGAGTTTTTCCTTGGGGTCTAAGGATGTGGGAAACCCCGGGCTGACATTTTATTGACACTTCATTGTTTGATGTTTGCAACGGACTTGTTTTGTGTTTGTACCGACCTCTGAGATGACTCCTGTTGTGATTTTGGGCGTTACAAAAACTGATTGATTGAAAGTGCTCCAATATTTGGGAGAAACTGCCAGGTCATTTTTTCACCAGCTACTTACCAAGCTGGATTGATTGTGTGGACTATGCAATCAACCATGTAGGTTAACTGGAAACAACTGAGCATTTACTGCGATATACTGGACTACATTTGTATTTGCTAGTGAGCAGTATAGGGTTTTTTTTCTGCAGATGGATTGGCAAGATGGCTTGATGATTAAAGCTCACCATGCAATTATTGTAATTGACCTTTTTTAAAATCAAGATTCGATTAAAATTAAATTAAATTCCAAGCCCTACTAGTTAATGGACAAAGTAATTACTGAATCACAAACAAATCTCCAGGAAAACACACATTTTTGCTTGTTAGATTAAACATAAGCCTGATTTAGCTACATAATCACCAAAAGCCAGTACTTTCAATCTATGACCAACCAGAGCCCAGATACAGACACAACTGTAGAAGAAGAACTTTATTTATTCTTGCTGTATACAGCAACAACCAAGGCAAAAGTTACAACAGTAAAACAACTGACCTGACGTCTTTCAGCAGCAGCTAAATCAGGTCTAAACCTGGACAATATCACAGACTGAACCAGGATTAAACCAGAACTAAACCATGAGAGAAACATGTCATGAAACTTAGACTAAAAACAGACTAAAACCACTACTAAACCAGGTCTAATCCCACGAAGAAACAGATGGCTTTAGTCGCCTTTACAAGAAAATATACACATGAATTGTGAGAAAATCAAAATCGTGATTTAAACTAAAGACAATTGTGATAGTTTTTTTGGACATATCACCCAGCCCTGTCACCTAAGACCATGTTTGCCATGGGAGACCCTACCAGAGGCACCAAGCCCTAGACAACATAGCTCCTTGGTTCATTCGGATGCTCAAACCCCTCCACCACCACAATAAGGTGGCATTTCCAGGAATGGTACATGGAACATATTCAAAAAACACTCTTTTTTTCATTTTTAGTCTTTAAGTCTAGATTGAGAGCACTTGAGGCGACCTCCTTAAATTGTAGCTGCCCCTTAGTCCCTCGGAAAAGAGGTTCTTAATCTCAGTGTGGCTTTCCTGGTTAAATAAAGGTTTAATAAATACTGTACATAAGTAATAATGCATAAAAAAAAACACAGACCATACCAGCTTCTTTTCTATTGTATATTTTATTAATTTTCACTGCACATGTTCAGGGAAACACATGTCATAAATTGAGTCGTTACATGAATATCTAGTACACTTTAGATAATCTGTTATTTAAAAATACTCGTTATGAAATGGGAAGGAGATGGCACCGATAAAAATCTCTCTTTTTCAATAATAGTTTGGCGCGTGTGAAAATCGGATATATCAAGACACACTGGGAACACATCGTTTACAGTACTCAACACAGAAAACCCCAGAGCAAACCAAAAGCACGCGTCTGCACTCAGCGGAGATTACAGCGGATCTGCGGCGTCCTCGCGGAAAAAAAAAAGAGCTTCCCGCGAAAGACACCAGCTCTCTCCGGGAGGGACGAGCCAGACTTCCACACGTGAAGGTATAGCTGTACATTCAGAAAGAAACACTTCTGACTATTTACTCAACACGACAAGACGCTGGATGAGAGTTTATCATTATACTGCTGGATGGAAAATAAACGGTGTGCAAGGTGTTAGGACGATGCTGCAGCCACGACATGCAAAAGAGTTTGGGACATGAGCGGAATCGTCAAAACGAGATGACACGACTGGAATGGGGTTTGCAGATTTGGGATTTGGATATATCATTGAAATTTCATCATGGCTTAATTAACCTCTTAAACGCCACAGGACCCAAATTGGGCACATGCTGGGTTTAAGAGGTTAAATGAGTGACGTATAAAGTGAACATAAAGCACCCAACACACAAATAGAATCGTAAAAGCAGACAAAACATGTACGACTAAATCAGTGACAGACCAAACGGGTAAAGAAACAAACACAAAGAGGAGTAATAATGTGTATATGTGTTGATACTCTTGATATTGTTGATATATAAACTCTTACAATAACCACACCCGCGCTCAGCAGCTGGTCCAGTTTACTGAGAGCGGTGTTTTGGTTGACAGAACAAAATGGCTGTAGCTTTATTAGTGCCTACAGCCACAACAGTCCCATAGACTCGGGTCAATACTGTACATGACAGATAAAACTGCAGTAGCATGACACTGTTGCTGCCGGATGTGAATTCACAACCTCAAATCAAATCACTCTGACGGAAAGTGGCCACCTCAGGCTCACACTGTGTCATTACTGCATGTACTGCTGTTTACCACAGTGCAGTGGGCTGGGTTATAATAGTGTTAGTTAAACTCGGGCTGGGCGATGTGGCCATAATTCAAAATTAATCATGATTTGCTTTGTCTCTGTTGGTTCTCAGTTGTACAGGAGTTGTCCATAGTAGGTTCTTCAGTCTTCATCTGTAGTTGAAGCGTAGGATGTCCAGAATCCATCCATGAACCGCAATGGAGGGCTTAGGTTTAATTTAGCACCAATCTACAGCAACATCCTTAGCCAGAAACCATCTCTATGTCATGCTGATGAAGCTGGGCCATAGACAAGTGTGAACAGCCTTAGAACAAAGCCCAGGGTAAGTCAATAGGAAGTTAACAAGCAGTAATTAGGTGTGAATAGGCCAAGATTTTTTTCCAACCTTTAGAACCAAGAGAGGTGGGATTTAGAGTTTAACTCCTCCTACTGGTTTCTTCTTAAAAACCCACAAGTGTGTCAATTCTGCTCATTTGCTGACGCAGTTCTTTGGATAAAGAGCGAAACGTCCTACACTTCAACTACAGAGTACAGATGAAGAGTCTTTGCCTACGACAATTTTCTGAGTTTCAGGCCTTACATACTGTAGTTTTTACATGTTTCCCTCATGGTTTAATCCTGGTTCAGTCTGTGATATTGTCCAGGTTTAGACTTGATTTAGACCCAGTTTTCTCCAGGTTTAGTTCTGATTGAGTCCTTGGGTTTGGCCCTGGTTCAGTCCAGCGTAATCATCGTTTCGTTCTGTCCCTGGTTTAGTCCTTTTTAGTTTGGTCCTGATTTAGACCTTGATATCAGTCTCAGTCTTCTTGGTTTAACCCAGATTCAGTCCGTGATATTGCCTGATTTTAGACCTGGCTTAGTTCTGGTTTAATCCTGGTTTCGTTCTGGTTTAATCCTGACAGTAGAAGCAGTGAGTGGAGAGAAAGTATTTGAGCTCAGAGCTGCCTTAAACATAAAAACCACTGAATCACGATATGACGATGTTCCCAAAAAAGCAGATCGTCACAGAGACCAGATCACGATTGGATTTTTATCATCATATCACCCAGCCCTAAGTTGAACTAATAATGTCAAATATAGCTATAATGACCATATTTTTGTAGCTGCAATGCAATACACGATATAAAAGTTACTTTGTTGTTGCAAATGCTTGAAATATAAAGTTTATTTTGGCCGTGCAGAATGTTCGTGCATTCCTTTTATTTTCAAGGCTTGTAAATGATTCTTGACAAATTGATTTTCATGATCTCTTTTACCCTAAAGGCAATGTGCAGTGACTGCATCTGGAATGTTTTATAGGACATTTAAAAGAAATGAAAGAAATAAACATGGGAAGTGTAATGTAATAAAAGACAAGCACAACAAGTCATTTGCATTTCCATTTTAGTATCAATGTAGCCTCCAATTAGAAACAGTAACAACGCTGCGTGACTAATTACCTCCAGAAAACATGAGTTAATGAGAGTTACGGCTCTAAAACCACACACAGCACAGACACAACAGTTTCAGAAACAGGAAAAGGCCTCGGGGCGAGTGTCGAGCTAACGCTAGCACTTAGCTTCTGCTGCTGTTTATTTGTGGCACGGAGCCCTTTGAGGCCGTTCTCCGTCTGCAGCTCAGGTTGTCAAACAGCTTTGTCGGAATGAGAAATATAATTGAGGCATAAAGCATTGCAGATGTAATGGCTCAACAAAGCATTTTTCGTTTCTTTTTTTTTTTTTTTCCTTTTTTTTTCTTTTGGCACAGTTTGCAGTCCACATCAGTGCAACGCAAAGCCTGCGCAGATCTCTGAAACAGCAGCCGCACGGGGACGCGATGCCACCGTCTTCCAGGGGCCAGTGTCCGTGACTCGCGCTCGTCACTGGCTAATACGTCGCCTAATGAGATGGCTCTAGAGTCTAATTGTCCATTAAACACGTCTCCGCAGGTTCCAGCGCGAATGGGATCGGCAGCTAGATTTATGTAACGCTGCTGAATGGTAATTTGCAAAACCCCGGAGAGCAGCCTAATCCTCTGCATAATTCATCACAGAACAATCGCGTTTCCACAAGTCATCAGCATTCATTGGGTTTGGCTTAGTTTGGGCAATTCATTCATTGTACATTCGCTTTAAAGGAGACATATAAGCTCTGTTTTAGGATTCTAAATGACGTTCGGTTGGACATTTCTCATCTACTTGTTTGTGTAGCACATTGTTTTACCAACTCAACGTCTCCGAAGTGCTGCAGAGTTACACAAATGACCAGTAATGGATAAAGTAAACATCTTATCAACTAAATAATATAAAAGAGAATAGGATAATAATAAATGTCATGAAAGGCATTCTCAAACTGGGTTAAATGCTACTGAGGAAAATGGAAAAGATCCGGTCCAGACTTTTAAGCCTCGTCTTTGGAACAACGAGCTGGAGATGGCTCTCGCTTGTTTAAGAATACTGTGTTTAAATTAGTTTCAATATGTCCAGATTAGTGTCTAAATCCTCCATCTGGCAACAGGGAAAAGAAGCAAGGGAAGCGGTTTAGAAAGACACTTAAAACATTAAGCGTGTTTATTACCAACATAACGTCACATTAGTGTAGTCAGGGTTCCCGCGCCTTAAGCTGGACACACACTAGAGGATTTTTAGCCAGATTTTTTGTCTTTCTGGCTCAATAATCTCATAAAGCAGGTCAACTTTGAAAATATAATTCCCTTGAGTGATTTTAAAACGCTTGTGTCCGCTACATTTTCTGATTCCTGTAACTGCTACAACTAGCTTGAATCACATTTCCAGGCTTTTTATTAACTGTAAAAATGTTTCTTGTGTAATCGGTTTGTTTTGTACTCAGGGCTCCCTTGCAAATGAGACATGTTCTCAATGGGACTCCCTGATAAAATAAAATAAATAAAATAAAAACTTTCTCTCATGGCGTGATCTGTGGTGGGACTCCTCATGTGTGTATGTGTGTCCTCATGTCTGTCCTTATGTGTGTGTGTGGTCTGTGCACAGATTTTTAGTCTCAAAAGATTTAAAATCCTGTAGTGTGTGGCCACCTTAACTTAAAATGATTCTCCAGGTCATTTCCAGGTTCCAGATTTGATGCTTTATCGATGCCTGACTTGTCTGTGTGTGTGTGCATATGCTTTCGATAAAGTATATCAAAAACAGGAACTGTATCCAAGGATTTATCATAATAAACCTGGTAACTGTGAAAACTCTACAAACATGTTCTCAAACTTGCTGATGGGACCGAGGGCACTCAGCCTGGCATCAGTC
>OMNZ01109404.1:12130-26659 GCA_900303255.1 Lesueurigobius sanzi | reverse complement strand
TTGTCACTGCCCTAGTAATGCCAGCAAAATATACTTATAAAACTGCTATTACACATTACAGTAGTATATACACTGAACAAAAACATAAACGCAACACTTTTGTTTTTGCTCCCATTTTTATGAGATGAACTCAAAGATCTCAAACATATTCTGTGGCTGGTCTCGAGTCACGATCTTGGAGGTGAACATGCTGGATATGGAGGTCCTGGGCTGGTGTGGTTACACGTGGTCTGCAGTTGTGAGGCTGGTTGGATGTACTGCCAAATTCTCTGAAACGCCTTTAGAGACGGCTTATGGTAGAGAAATGAACATTCAATACACGAGCAACAGCTCTGGTGGACATTCCTGCTGTCAGCACGCCAACTGCACGCTCCCTCAAAACCTGCGACATCTGTGGCATTGTGCTGTGTGATACAACTGAACATTATGGAGTGGCCTTTTATTGTGGCCAGTCTAAGGCACACCTGTGCAATAATCATGCTGCCTTGATATGCCACACCTGTGAGGTGGGATCAGGGCCACCTTAAGGTCCCCATAGGCCCCGGGGCTTACCCAGGATTGTAGGCCCCCTTCAGCGCCAACCCTAACCCTAAATCCCACGAAATGGAGCTGCCTTCGTCCGCGGTTCCTCCTCTGGTTGAGCTTGTTGGTTTAAAAAAGCCGTTAGCGTAGGCATGTGGCTCATCAGCTCTTTATCGCAATACTCGGTCTCCTTTCTCTTCTGTTTCCAACTTTTTCTTACCCAACATTTCTGTCTCTGTATGAGTCACCATCCAGATCTATTATAAGTGAATAGACACGTATAGTTACAAAGTTTCTCTGCTTTTGTATTGGCTATAGTTTGTATTAGGTAAAACAAACAAATGACAGTATAATATGGGATTCATATTTATGGGATTGATATCTGAGAGGCCTCTGGGCCAGGTGGGCGGGGCTACTACAGGAATATGACTAGATCAGGCAGAGCAAAGGCACTATGGCCATAAGACAGTGTTAGTGCCATCTACTGGACAGGTGTGGAATTCATTCCTTTTAAACAAATCTTGGCTGCCCGCCCCCTAGTGGCTGGATTGAGCATTTTAATTATTTCTTTTAAATTTCATATCTCCTGATTAGGGATGGGTACCGTTAAACGGTACCAGTATAGTATCAAAAAAATAATTTAGTAACTTCCGGAACCGAAAAATAAATTGGTACCGAAAACGGGTACCGAAAAAATATTTTTCTTTAGAAAACAAATTCGTCTGCCTGGTGGGTCTGAGACTGCACTAAAGAAGGTGACTTAGGCGTTTCAGCTCAAATAAATGATAAAAACATTGAATAAATGACCATTATTTTGTTCAAATTGGCCCTGGAAATAAAAGGCTATTGTTTTTTGACAAAGTGTGTGAGGTTTTGAAGTACCGGTTGGAGAACCGTTTCAGCAGCAGTACCGTTTAAAAAATACCAAGTAGGCACCAGTATCGGATAAAAACCAACCAATACCCGACCCTACTCCTGATAGGAATTGAGACTTACTTTTTTTTTTGTTTTTTCCTTAATTCTGATAGGCCCTTGACTATGGTAGGCCCCTGAGCTCCAGCCCCTGCTAGCCCGTTGGATAAGGTGGCTCTGGGTGGGATGGATCATCTCGACAAAGGTTTAGACAGATTTGTGAACAATATTTGAGAGAAATGGTTATTTTGTGTATGTAGAAAGTGTTTGAGATCTTTGAGTTCATCTCATAAAAAATGGGAGCAAAAACAAAAGTGTTGCGTTTATATTTTTGTTCAGTGTATTTCAGCTTCATGAAACGCTGGAAACTCAAGGAAGAAGAAAAACCTCAGCCTTTGGGGTTAGCTTATTGCAGTATTTAAAATTGCGATGTCGATTCGATTAATCTTGCAGCCCTAATTTCTTTTATATTCTTTGTCAGTATACGAATAACTATTGGGGGTGTATGTGCCAGTAAATATATACATAAACCTTGCTTTTCCATATCTCCACATTGTAATTAGCTACAGTACATGACATTGACAGCTACTGACATGTGTGCCGCCCGTCAAGTCCCCCTGATTACCTGGAGACTTGTGCTTTGGTCCGAGAAAGGAGAGCTGAAGAAACATGTGACGATGCTCATGACTGTTTCGGTTACATAACGCTCCAGCATGGTGTCCGCATGTTTCCTGTCGCTGGTGTTGTTGCACACCTTCGAAACGCAGCAGAAAGGAATAAATGAGTGTGACTCATAGCCAGCCGCTCACACTTCCTCCGTGCGGACAACAGGTAATTCGCTGCATGATTGTCTACTGAATGCTGCGCAGACAGAATGGCAGCAAAATGGCACAATATGAAGTACAATACAGTGGCCTACTTCGGTGATTCCCAACCAGGGGTACGGGGCGAGGGCTTAGAAGGGGGGTACTTGGGATCGTATTTTTGATTATTATGTTCAAAGAAAAGCTATAAATTTAAAGCGTGAGAGTTTGAGAATATTTAGTAGCCTTTTAACTAGGGCTGGGCAATGTGGCCAAATAATCTCATCACGATTTTCCTTGGGTTTAGTCCTGGTTTAGTCCAGGGTAATCATTTAGTCCTTTTTGTTTGGTTCTGGTTTAGACCTTGATTTCAGTCTCTGCTTTGCTCTCTGGTTTACTTGTTGGTTTAGTCCTGGTTTAATGATTCGATCAGTGATATTGTCTGATTTTGGACCAGGTTTAGACCTAGTTTTCTCCTGGTTTAGACCTGGTTTAATCCTGACAGCAGTGAGTGGAGATCAGTATTTGAGCTCAGAGCTACAACCATTGAATCACGATTATGACAATTTCACTAAAAAAGCAGATCGTCATGGAGATCAGATCACAAGTCCATTTTTATCATCATATTTATGAAGGGTGGAAGTAACAAACAATATCTGATCAAATACCATGTGAATTTTTGATGAAAGGGAAGTACATCTGATATAAAAACTGACACATGTAAAATGACTCATTTTGATTAAAAACAAGGGTTTTCATAAAAGTTAAAATTTTATCAATTCACAAATGGTTTTATGAAGTCACAGTTGTTTTATCAGTTCAAGTCAGCTTTATCAAATCAAAGCTGCAATTTTTGTTACTTCCGTTTTAATGTTGTAGTTCAGAAGACCTTCATGAGCAGCGCCCCCTGGTGGATATATGTGTATGACTGGTGCTTATGAACGTCTTCTGCTGTACTCTCTATGGTCTTTTCACGACTATCCGTGCACATGCGTGGAACTGAGAACTACACCACGCCAGGGGCTTATACTGGAAGCAACAAAAATTGCAGCTTTGATTTGATAAAACTGACTTGAACTGATAAAACAACTGTGACTTCATAAAACCATTTGTGAATTGATCAAATTAAACTTTCAAAACCCTTGTTTTTAATCAATATGAGTCATTTTACATGTGTCAGTTTTTATATCAGATGTACTTTTATCATATTCCCTTTCATCAAATTCACATGGCATTTTATGAAATCATTTTTGTTACTTCCACCCATCTGTGTCCCACGCTCGTGCGATAAATGCAGCTGTGATTTGATAAAGATGACATGAACTGATGAAAACGATGTTGATTTGATGTAACCATCTGTGAATGAATGAAAAACTGTCATCAAAATACTTGTTTGTTTACCAATATGAGTCATTTTACATGTGTCAGTTGCATCAAATTCACATAGCCTTTTATCAAATATTTTTTGTTACTTCCACCCTTCATATATATAGCCCAGCCCTATTTTTTACTGATGAATAAGAGCTTTAGTCATT
The DNA here is from genome assembly GCA_900303255.1 of Lesueurigobius sanzi. NCBI lineage: Eukaryota > Metazoa > Chordata > Actinopteri > Gobiiformes > Gobiidae > Lesueurigobius > Lesueurigobius sanzi. Next base: position 22,887 of record OMNZ01109404.1, on the reverse strand, counting down.
CACTTTCTAACTAAACATCAAAACCATCGAGGAAGGGGGCACTTGGAGTATAAATAAAACAAGGGGTACGCAAGGCAAAACTTGGCCTCCTTAATCACATTGCAACAGGCCTTACCCTGCAAATGTCCACGAGGAAGTTCTCAAACAGCTTCCACATGTGGTTGGACGTATAGATCTCCTTCATTTCAACCTCTGTATCCACGTAACAGTGGTTTAGAAAGTTTATATAAGCGACTTTCACCTTGTGGATGAAACATGAAACGGTAAAAAATAACACGTGGTTATATAAACAGTATGTTGTGCTTGTCGTGCTCACCTCAGGGATACAGTCTTCATGTGTAACAACCCGCACAATATCATCAAGGGGCAGCAGTGAGTTGCACTTAATTTCCGTGTAGACGTTTTTGCCCTCAGTGCAGACAGCCAGCAGCTCCACCAGGTGAATGTGGTACATGAGCTGGCTGTTTTCATCCATGCGGTCCCGCTCTGATCGCATCATCTGCACCAGCGTCTGGAAGGAGGCTCGGTCATTGTAGAACACCAGGACGTCCTCGCCCGAGTTCACAAGCTAAACGGCAGAGATAACATTCACTACTCGTTCTAAAGATGAAATGCAAAAGGATTTCTTTTTCTGACCTCAGCCATAACAATGTCCTGGCATTTCTTGATGAACTTGTTCTCAGCTTTTACAATCGTCTGCAGGAACTTGAGGTACTGCACGTGTCGACCGTGAGACTCGATGCAGTGGACAAAGTGCTGGACCACGCGCTCGTTGATTTCACTGCACAGCTGAAAGTTATTCATGAAGATGTGCTGCATGGTGATGGCCTCTAGGATCTGAAACGGGACAAGGAATAACAGATCTTAACCCCCCCTCCAAAATACAGGGGGGGAAAGTTAGGTAACAGACTTGGGGACAGTGTAACATGTTACTAAGACAGGAAAAAATAATAAAAATAATAAAATATGTAAATTATTATGAAATTCCTAATGCATACTCACCCCTGGATTAAGAAACAAGTTAATGTGTTTATGGAGAAGAATCTGGTTTTGCTGGTTCCCTGAGCAGAAGTTTTGGAGGAATTCATGAGCCAGTTTCATTATCTCTTGCATACGGACATCTTCACCCTGATACAGAATTGTATAAATACTTATTTGGAATATATGAATCCATAATTATACTGTACACATGGAAAGTGAATAATAATCAAAGATTCCTAGTACAGGGTTTATGCCGGTAGCAGCAAGTCAATTTTAATGCCCAAATTCTACATTTTTAATGCCAGAAATGCCACAAATTGGTGTGTATTTAATATTAATTTCCATATTCAATACAAATTTTGACACAACTGACAACTACATAGTGTAAAACTACATGACAAAATAGTGTATAATTTCTTTCCAAACAGCATTATAGACACTATTTTTGGATTTTTTCTATTTAATGCTTTTTAATGACATTTAAGGACTTATTTTTGACACAATTCATTTAATGACTTTTAATGCTTTTTAATGCTGCGCAGAAACCCTGTAGTAAAGTTGAAGTTGCCACCTTCTCATATGGGATTTGGAGCAGCTCCAGGACCACACTGTGGGCACCCATGTTTCTAAGCAGTCTTTGCTGTTGCTTCCTGCTCTTCTTCCCAGAGCTTCCTTCCTGAATGCACAGCTTACTGAGCCTAAGCAGGATCTGGAATTGTTTTACATAAAGAAATAAGTCAAAAGAGAAAACAAACCAAATCAATAGTTTTTATACCTCTTTAACAACTCTATAGTTGTAATTGCTGGTACTCTCAGAGCTCTTTCCATCTGAACCAGAATCACCCTAATGACAAATGGAAAGAGAATAATATAATAATATATGTTCCACTCCATACTCTGTGGAGGTAAGCTACAGGCTGGACCATGTTTAGCTTGATCTACCTTCTTTTTATTGTCCGATTCAGGGCCATCTCCGTCCATTCCATCCTCCCCTTGCCTTTTGTAAACCCACAATTCTGATTTCTCCACAATCGAACGAAGCTGATCAAGGTCGGACTTGATCTGTTTATAGTTATCCACATCTTGACTGGTCACAAGAAGCTGCACCTGAAGCAATGAAACATTTGTGTGAGTGTACAATAGACCGAAGTGTCTCTACAGCTGAAATAGCCTGTGCGTACTTGTTTGAAGGCCATGAGGACCTCTTGCCTCTGGCTGAAATGTCGAAAGAGCAGGTGAAGGGCTCCAGACACAAGAGGAGGGTAGTCGTGCATGGTCAGGTGCAGCAAGACTCGGAGGAAAGTGCGGCCCCCGTGGTCATCAAGGTCCAGGGGAGTATTCTCCTCACTATACTCATGAAAATACATTTAATATGCCACAAGGCTTTACAAGGTTATACTTAAAATTACCTTCCACCAAAGATTCCTTCAGCTTGCTCTTCAATGTTCTCGAAGTTCAAATTTGCTGAAGGAAAGATGAAAAATTAAATGTATGTTACGCTACCATATAATATTACGATTTTGTGCTTTACCTGGCATCTGAGGCGAGACATTATTACTTCCATTTTGGTTAGCAGTGTTTTCGTCTAGTTTGTTGTTCTCATCAAACTCCCTCTTAAAGATGCATAGCAAGCAAGAAATCCTGTAGTCTAATCGTACGTTTAGAATAAACTGAGGGAATAAATAAATTGTTAAAATAAGCTAGAAAAGCGCTTTGGGAAATAGCAAATGGTCTGTGCCTTACCTGCAGGATTTCAATAATCTTCAGCTTTGTGTCCATGACCATGATGTCTTCTCTTTCTGGCTCAATTTGGGTTTTCGCCACATCTCCCTCAGGTTGATGAGTGGGCGTGGCGGGGAGTAGGCCACCTCCACGCAGCACCACCTGAGTCATCAGTTCTCCAACTCCGTGAATGGACTTCATCACATTGCTACCTGCGAACAAACAGTCCAAGCTGCTATGAAGAGCTTTTCTATACATATGCAGTGTGGCTGCTCAATTTAACATAAAGTAGAATCATATTAAATACAGTTGTGCTCAAAAGTTTACAGTATATACCCTGGCAGAATGTCAGGATATGTAAACGTATGCATTTCATAGAATATGAATGACAACACAAAAACATTTGGTTATTGGTTGCGTGAAGCCATTTATTGTCAAAAATAACTGTTTGTTGATGCTTTTCAACTAGAAACTAGCCAAAACAAAAGTTTACATATTGTGCATCTTGAAACAAACATCATTTTTTCAGAGAGTCCAATTTCCTGTCTTCAGCTAAGTCCTGTATTTCAGCTGAAGTGAGTTTTTCTTTGCTCCAGAACAATTTTCCTTTCATTATGATTTCAAAAGAGTAAACTCAGTTCTTTGACAGTACATGGCTTTGCACAACTACTAACCATGAGTGGAAAAAATATTTTAATATTCCCTGAAAAAAGGCCAAAAGATTAAAACTACTGTATGTAAAGTTCTGTATCTGTGTAGGTTCTCAGTCGTACAGGAGTTGTCCAAAGCTCTTTATCTGTACTCCGTAGTTGAAATCTACGACGACATCCTTCGACATAAACCATCTCTATGTCATGCTAACGAAGCTGGGCCACTGACCAGAGCAGGGCCATAGATAAGAGTGAACAGCCTCAGAACAAAGCCAATAGGAAGGTAACAAGCAGTAATTAGGTGTGAATAGGCCAAGATGTTTGTCCAACCTTTAGAACCAAGAGAGGTGGGACTTAGAGGTTAACTCCTCCTTCTGATTTCTTCTTAAAAGACCCACAAGCGTGTCAATTCTGCGCATTTGCTGACAAAGTTCTTTGGATAAAGAGCGAAACGTCCTACATTTCAACTACAGAGTACAGATGAAGTCTGAATAATCTTTGCCTGCTTAAAAGGGTATGTAAACTTATGAGCACAACTGTAAGTACCTTTGTTTTCTTCACCCTTCTCCGTCTTGTTCATTGGGTATATTGTGCTGACATGTACACAGTCTAAAATATTCAGCAGTATTTTGGTCAGCCGAAGCAAGTCGCTGAAGTTATAAAAACCAAAGTAGATGAGGTTTCTTGCCAGGTTTACCACCTATAGAAAGAAAGCAGATTCATTCTTTAAACCTCAGTGACACTCATTCAACATTCATCATTCCCAAAGTGTCAATACCTCAAAGGTGAGTTTGTTTTTCTCCTTGTCAGAGAAGGGAATGTTTTGTGACACCACTTCTCGGAGGTAATTCTCAACAAAATCCATGGTGAGGCAGAAGCGCTCCTTGATCTCATCTCGTGAGGTCCCATCATTGTCATAGCTGGATGAAATTAGATAGAACGTTCTGAATTGATAGGCTGCGGTGCATTCAATAAAGTGAATAAAGGACAATAAAACCTACTCATCGATGGCAATCTGAGAAGGAATCTCAGACCACAGTCGAGCATATTTGACAGGTGTAACTTGTTCTTGTGGGTCCCGGTCTACGTGCATGTGAAGCATCAGGCGGCAGAAAGATGCACGCAGGTCGTAAGGCAGGTCCTCATCGGACATGCAGCGAAGGATCAGGTCCACATCCAGCTGACCTGAGATTTTATTAATGGCAAGGTACTGGCGGTCCAGACACATTCTTGCAAAAAGATTCAGTTGGCACCTGGGAAAAAAATAACTTAATAGATATCTAGGGCTGGGTCTTCAATGTCTGTACTTTAGCGATATCGGTACCAGAACAATACTTTTTTTCGATACCTATACATGGGTTTCAAGTGATGTCACGCATAGTTGTGGCTGCCATTTTGTTGCCCCAAGTGGAATTATGCCACAATACAATAATTAGTCATTTCTCCATTGTGGGATCAATAAAGTATTATTCTTATCTTAACAAAGAGAATACATGTCTGCATAAACAAACAGCGCATTGCTATGGTTACAAGGCAAAGAGCAGTATATAGAGCAGGAGGCTCCCACACAGGCCAAAGATCTATTTCCACTCCTGAGACATGAACACATCATTTAGTCTCAGGATTAGTCTGGGTTGAGTCAGTGCAGACCATATATAGACATAGAGACACATAGGCTGATACACTCTAGCCAGCGGGCAACAAAATGGCCACCGTGACCACTGAGGTCATGTGACCCACAGCTTAGTGCTCGTAGCCCCCCTTTTGGAACCACTGATCTAGAACTATAAAACAGAACAATAATGGTAATTAAATCCATAAAAGACTATTCATTTTTATTTATTTATTTGAGCTGAAACAATGTAGTAACTTTCTTATGTGTGGTCTCAAGACCCACCATTAAACCTGCTATCTAAAAAGGAAAATATTTTTTCAGTACTAGTTTTCAATACTATTTTTTTTATATACCATTCACACTTAAAAATTAAATTCAATACCATACTGGAATTGTCTAATGGTGCCCAGCCCTATTCATATCAGAGAAACACACATCTAAACCGGTGATTCTCAACCTTTTCAGCTCTGGGGCACCCCTAAATGTGCTTTCCGCAGTCCGTGGCACCCCTTCATATTGTCTCTGCGCTATAACCCTGAGGAACTGGTTGGATGCTACATACTCTGCTAATCTATTACACATTTGGATCAGTAGATTTACCCACTTAACATGTATAAAACATAGGACTAAATCAAAGTCAGATCTCCTTCGGCAGTGTCTGTCCTGCTACTGCTCATGTCTGCTCCTCTCCCCTCGCTCTGTGTCCTCTCTCAGGACACAGCACGACAGGCTCAAACCAAATGGGACCAAATGGGAACCAAATGGGAACTAGTTAAAACCTTAAATCCCAAATATTTAAAGTTAATTTTGAAGGAAAAATGTTGACACGTTGCCGCTGATTGATTGCCACTGCTAATTACCACATGCACATTTAAATAGCCTTCAATTAACCTCAGTGTCGGGGTTGCTGACTTTGCCGGGATGTTTTTCATCCATCCGTGGACGGTTTTAAGCCAAATAAAAACTCAGAGAAATCATAATATCTAACCTGCTTTGATCACTTTACTCATGCTTAAAACTAAATTGTTGAATTAAGTATTTTATTCTGTGACTAAACCGACTTAAACTAACATCTTATTGTGTTAAATTGAAGGATTTTTGATCATTCAACCCTATTCGTGTCAAATATATCATCAAACCTTTCCACAGCACCCCTGGACTTGTGCTTGAAAACTCCTGATCTAGACATCCAAGCATGTATTTATGTATATTTCACCTGTAATAGCTGACCACTTCCAGATCATCTTTCTGGCCCTCCTTTGCATCCTGAGCCAGCTCACGGACGCTCTTACTCCTGATTTCTTTACAGTTGTCCTTCCAGAAGAGCCAGACTTCCTCCTCATCCTCTGCCTCCACTGGATTCTCTCCATTTGTCGCCGTCGTCTCGATCTCAAATCTTGACAGCACCAGTCTGACGAACAAAAAAACAACAATTACTGGCGCCATCCAAATGTCACTGGTCAAACATTTCAGAAAAACATTAAAGAGCTAACTTGGTCTCAATGAGGATGTCTGCGTTGCTTTGGTCCAGCACAGCGTTGCAAATGAGCTCTTGTGTTACAGGGATGGATTTATTCATAGACACGCAGAGGTCCGACAAGTAGTCAAGAAACCTGCTCACATAGTAATAAATATTTAGTTAAAAAATATGCGTGTTGTGCATGTTAAAAGGTGCACTATGTAACTTTTTATGAGAAAAAACAACTTGATATTAGTACGGATTTGGCCTTTTAGTGGCTCAGTGGTTGTATGGGTGTGGTTTCTGGGAAAAACCCTAAACACAATTGATCCTGGGTCACTAAAAGGTCCGATACGCACCAATATCATTTTTTTAAGTTACAGAAAGCACCGTTAATCATCATCTTTTCTAAATTTCACCTCGGTTCCCGGTTCTTTCTCACAAGCGTTACAAAAGTGTCTATCTCAGCAGCTGTGATATGTTTCTCAAGTAGTTTTCGGTTGTTATGCAATAAAGCAGTTATTGTGTCTTCAGCCAGCACATCATATCCAATTTGTTTTTGCATGAAGCGGAATTGTTTAGCTATATACTCCTGCAAACAGAAGGAAGTTGTTTAAGGTCGTCAGCGGGTCACTGTTACTAAAGGGCCAAAGAGAGGTTACTCAGACCCCACCTGATTCTTCCTGTAATCCTGCTGGGAATGTCGCAGCACTCTGTAGCACAGCCTGCAAATATGCCTAAAGGGTGCATGCCGTTGGTCTCCGAGCTCCTCCAACCGCAGCATTGGTCCATCTCCGCTGTCTGTGAAAGGCGCTTGGAGTAGTTTGAAAATCTGTCAAAAGCAAGGATAGTCAAAACTTCATTTTTTTTTAAAACTTGGATAAATAAGTCAAACCTGCTTCAGGATATTTTGTTCTCTCATAAGTTTCTGCCGCTCTCTGTTGGGCTTGTTAACCATGATTTCCAATACATCCTGCCCACTATTAGGAATGTCCACCACAAAGAAAACTAAATCCTCCAAGAGTTTGGTCACAAACCTAAAACAAATTGACAAAAACGCTGTTAGCACCAAAATAGGCCCAAGACGAAATGACGGCGTCTCAGTCTATCATGCGTTGCACACCTTCTTTCATTTTGTGTGATAGTCCCCTTTTCAAGTTTCCCAGCTATTGATGCCAGCACTTTGCTCGCATCGTTGGCAAAGTCTAAATCTCGTACTTCTGCTGGAGGCACTGGTACAATGGCGAAGGCTTCTTTATCTTCCTTCACACCAGATGTTCCTATCTTTAAGGACACATGTTTTGTTGTGGCATGAATTCAGAAACCTCACATATATTATCCATGAACTCGCATGTCAGTTACTCACTCGTAGCATAACAGGTTTCTCTTCCTCTTTGTCAATGGGGTTGTTTGTACTGTGCACCCATGTGTTTGAGCAGAGATGCCTTAGCCTCACGTAGGAACTCCTAAAAGGGTAAGAAATAGGTAAACATGAGCATGAAATACACTAATATACAGTATGTACTCTTTTGTTGTGAAGCTATTGAATTGCATATCTCATACATAGAGCCATATATAGCTATTCTAGTGTGGCACCACTTTAAAACAATGGTAATTACTATCAAAAAATCAAAGGTGCATAACGGAGTACGTCATAAGTTTTGATTTGACATATGCATGACGTCTCTGTGGTTTATGGACTAAACAACATTTTGAAATAGAGTAATTCCCCTATGCCTACTGAATGTGCCTCCTGTCATCCTTCTATAACTGTAACCTTTCAAACTATAGAGGGAGTTTCCCTGTTTACACTTTTACAAATTAAAACATTCAAAGAAAACTATTTGATTTTCTGACCAATCGTTTTCATTTCCTTCAAAAAAAAAAAAAAAAAGAGTTGTGTTGCGTTTTATAGCAGGAGTCTACATCATTTTTTTCCCCTGTGACTTTTGCGTAATAAAATCAGCAGAGAACAACATGCCTTTCAAAATTTTAACCACAAATAAACTGGGTTTTGATTTCTCAAAATACTACACTATACAGGTATTTAGCAAAAGATTATTTTCAGCATGTTGGAAAATGTGTTTGTCGATACGAAGAAAGTCTTTGGCAGCTACTTGAAAAGGGGCGGCGTCCTGCTTTACTGTCTGAATCAAGATGCTCATGTTTTTGTCTGTATATTACCTTGGCACCATAGAGTCACCCCCTCTTAATGTTGTCGGGTCTAACTCAAAGATGGAGGAGATGTCCATGCCATCTGGAACTGGCACCAGTGTGTACATGATTTTCTCCTGGGGAGCTCGCAGACGGGCCCTCAGAGCTTCGTTGTCAACATCTAACTACAAAAAAACAAAACATGTGAGAAAGCCCTCAAACGTAAATGTACATTTATAACAAATAACATGCAGGCTAAATATGGAAGCTTGTAACCATAACCATCACTAGTGTCTCAATCAGCTCCACTAAGAGATGCACACAGACTTGTATGTTAGTCGTTGCACAACAGTGCCGCCTACTGATTGTAAACAGAACATATGAGCAAAAAGCAATGGCACTCTCTGGCTGGTGGTGTTCAGTCATACACACAGTGCCTGAAGTACATTTGAAAACAAAATAAACACTGAAGGATTTATTTTATGTGAAGATCCAACTACTCAGAAAGTAAAGAAGAGAATTAGGATTTACCTGAAAGTTAAAGGGTGTAAAGTCCGCCACCTAAAAAGAAATGAATGGATCAACAAATGAGTGACAGAATCAGCTCATCATTTAATAATAAAGTTCATACAATGAAAGATAACTATGACAAGAAAACAAACAACAACAAAATGACACCAATAATTATATAAAATAATTTTAACAGACAAGTGCCGTCCCTCACATAGCGCATAACACTGTGATGATTTGCAAAGTGGATAAAACTGACTTACAGCGGACCGCTGCTCCACACTCTCCTCCTCAAAGTCCTGATTAACCTGTGGAGCACACAGAGAAGTGAACTGTACTTAACCTACCACATGTGTTGTCTTTTTGTGTCAGAAAATATACTTTTAACATCAACAAGCCCATACCTCACCCACTTCTGCAGCCAAGTAGCACCCTGTTGCCAAGTGTTTGAACCTGAACAAGCTATTCCAATAACCAGCGCCCCCTCTGCATGGATCATGATGGACCACCTGATACAAAATAAATAAGATATAGTATATTCATACATACAGTATAAAAGAGACACATTTTTTTCAGATTGTTTTCTTCACCTCCACTTCCCATAGTGCTTTGCTGCTGGTGGCAGATGTAGCAGACTGCCGGCCAGTTGTTCTTAGAAATACATGTTGGTCCTTTTTGTAGTCATCACAGGTCAGGAACTTCTCCTGTTCTGCATGAAACAACCGGACTACATCCCCCTGTCATCACAGACACTCGCATAAAACACACAGCACATACACCGCAGAAAGGAGACACCAGGTGGGGCTACATACTCCTTTCAGGATAGTTTCTTTGTTGTCACTCCACTTCATGAAGAGAACAACTTTCCAACTGGTGTTACAATTGACAGAATTAACCTACAACATGAAGAGAGTAACCAAATATAAAAATGTGGTGCTTCCATCGCGACAAAGTTGAGAGTGGTCCCTTACCTCATTACAGCCTGGGTTGTCCACAAGCTGATGGCTGCTGGCATGGAGAGGCTGTCCAGCATTGACAGGGTTAAGGACTACTTTATCTCCAATAACAACCTAAAACAACATAATTCAAGCTTATTAATAACAGGGCTTTACAATTAGAGCTGGGCGATATGATGATAAAAATCGAATCGTGATCTGGTCTCCATGACGATCTGCTTTTTTGGAAACATCGTCATATCGTGATTCAGTGGTTTTTATGTTGAATGCAGCTCTGAGCTCAAACACTTCACTCACTGCTTCTACGGTCAGGACTAAACCAGGATTAAACCAGGAGAAAACTAGGTCTAAAATCAGACAATCAGAAAATCTCGGTTTAATCCAGACTGAATCTGGATTAAACCGAGACTAAACCAACACTAAACCAAGAAGTAAACCATACTAAAGCGGAGACTAAAATCAAGGTCTAAAGCAAGGCCAAACTAAAAAGGTCTAAACCAGAACCAAACTAAAAAGGACTGAACCAGGACCAAACTAAAATGGACTAAACCAGGACCAAACTAAAACGGACTAAACCAGGGAGGGACAGAATGAAACGATTATTACGCAGGACTAAAACAGGAGTAAACCAGAACTATACCAGGACTAAACCCAAGGACTCAATCAGAAATTCTAAATTGGGTCTAAACCTGGACAATATCACAGACTGG
>OMNZ01109401.1:0-24500 GCA_900303255.1 Lesueurigobius sanzi | reverse complement strand
CACACACACACACACACACACACACACACACACACACACACACACACACACACACACACACACACACACACACACACACACACACACACACACACACACACACACAAACAAAAGTCTCCCACCTTTGAATTAAGGTCGGGCTCTGGGCTCAGACCTCTGTCGCCATGGCCACCAAAAGCGAAACTTGCAATTTGCCCATAACTCAAAGTCTGCTGCTTGTTGTTGTCAGCTCTGCCAGATGTAGCACACACGGGGCTCCGAAATGGCCTCACGCTTCAGCCGTTGGTGCACGCCCATAACAATAACGCTAAATAATGCAAAAATACGCAGGGAGAAAGTCAATGGGACACAGCCATGGAATATACAGCATTGTTACCTGTAGCAATAGGGTCATGTTTTTGGCAAGTATTGATGCCTTGGTTGTTGGATATTGATTAGTTGTCAGGCAGCATCAGGTGAGGGGAAAAATTGGTTTTGGTGCTGCTTTCAACCACTGGCTGAATCCCAAATGTCTTTTTTTTTTGCCAAAGAAAGAAGCTCCGACCAGACAATACTAGGGGTGTGTCTCCTAAAATATGCAAGTCTTTCATTTGTGTCGAGTTAATCATTCTGCTTTTTTGAATGGTCATTATGGTCAATATTTTCATTATTTCTGTAAAAAAAGCTCTTGTTGTAAACAATGTGCACATGAGGGCCCGACCAATATGGCTTTTTGGGGTCCGATACCGATATAAGGACAGTAGAGCGGCCGATCTTCAGAAAATGAAAGAGACTAATTACTTCAAGCGTAAACACTGCATTCTCTGTCAATTCTTAAGTCTGCCTCTCCTCCATTCTATTACACACTAAAGAACTACTTTCAAATTGTCTTAAGAACTAATATTTTATCTGTTTCAGTTGTATACACGCCACACGTCAGTCCAATTAGAGCAGAAGCAAAACTCCATTCACCAGAACAAACGTCCCATGCCTAGACAATACTCAAATGCATGAAAAATACATACATAAACAGATATCGGTTAATAATAATGAATCACTAATTGTATAATCAAAGAAAGAAAGAAAGAAAGAAAGAAAGAAGAAGAAAAAAAAGTGCAGCCCTAGACAATACCCATTACCTACTAAACTAGTGCATTGTCAGTCTAAAGCAAATGGTTTTGTTTTCCTATCACTGATCTAAAAGCTCAAACATGCATTTGAGCTTAAAACATTCAGGCCACTAGAGGTCACTAAAGGAAATAACAAAGCCTAATTGGATTCCACACTGGGAAATAGCTTTGTGGCTCAATGGACAAAAGCGTTTTTACCCCATAATGGTTCAATCAATGCCTGGGTCTGGGCAACACGTCTTCACCATTGAGGTGTAACAGTGCGGAGATGTGCAATCATGAGTTTCTGGTTTGGGCTATCTGCCTTCTTCTCATATGCATTTAAAAATAGCTCTACTTTCTGTGCGTGTGAAACGGTGGCGTCGCTTTCTCAGGGCTAAATCAGGGACTCTCTCAAGAACAACAGCTTTCGTGTACTTCTCTTTGGTTTCCATTATTTCAGAGGGCACAGCTGTGTAAAAAATCAAAGTAGCACCAGGTAACCGTGCTGCTTTATCAGAGGCGAGAGGCGTGTTGGTGAATGCACAATGAGAAATCACACCCTTTTGTCTCCCAATACCCACTATTTTCACTTCACAGAATCTGAAGCCAACTCCGTCTAATTTGAAAGCAGAAAAGCAGAACTGAAAAAGGCCAACATTCAACAACAGAGGTGACTTTTGTTTGTAATTACTTGAGTAACTTTTGAAATGGATTGTGTACGGCTTGGTACTTCTATACAAGCAGTGTTATTATGAAGCAATAATAGCCCAGAGTGGATTGTTTGTAGTTCCTTCCCAATTTTTCCATGCAGATCATTTATGCTTGCTTACTGTTGTGTATTGACTGATTATTACATATTTATAACATAAATAAAGTTTTGTTTTTTCATTTCTTATGTGTCTGTGAGCATTATTCAAAGAAAATTGTACTTATTACTATTTAAATTAGGGGTGGGAACCTCTGGGTACCTCACTTTTCGATATGATACGCGATATATGGCTCACGATAACGATAACCTTGTGAATCGATATATTGCACATAATAACATAACATGAGATTTTTTTTAAAATATTTTTCAATTATTTTACTTTATAAACAACTACACGCTCCATATTTGTTTATGCTTTATATTTGTTGTATAATTATTTTTTTTTGACAGATCACTTTACTTTTAAATACACAACCATAAACCTGTTTCCAAAATGAAGAATTTAGCCACAAGTTAATCATATTTATAATTATAAAAACTATCATTAAAAGTTGTTTATTTGTGTGACAGTGTTACTTGGTCCAAGTTCTTAAAAGGGCAGTGCTGCCCTCTGCTGTCCTGACTGTACTGTTGACCATTACTGGCCCCTACACCAGTGGTTCCCAACCTTTGTTGTCTCATGTACCTCTTGGGCCTTTCATTTATGCTCCAAGTACCCCCAACTCCGATGGTTTTGTTGATTAGTTAGAAAGTGAATGACAAAAACTCCAATTTATCAGATAAAATACTGCTAAATAATCTAAAAATGTCCATCTTTACAGATTTTTTTCTTTAACCATAGTAATCAAAAATACAATTTGTTTCATATTATTTACCCCCAGGGGTCCCCGTACCCCTGGTTGGGAAACACTACACCTACACTATACCTGAGTTTTTAATTACAAACAATTAAAGAGGGAGCAAATAAATTAAATTGTTAGTAGCGGTCCAAACACATTCCTATCCGTCCTGACACATTTCTAAAATACAATTTCTTCGTATAGAGATGAGTGTATAAGCAAATTTCAACTAGCAGGGTCACTTTTTAGGGTCATAATCAAAGAAAAGTAGCCGGCAAACTCATGGAATGGACAAAAATGCTTTAAATTTAGATGCACAGTATTATTTGAATGCCTGCCTTTACAATGCACTAAACAGGACAAAACTAATTTCATTCCACTACTAGGAAAAAACAGGTATATGAAAGCACTGCAGCCTCATTAATATTCAAGATGTCATTAATTAATATAACTGAATTATTCACAGGTTTATTGGCGAAGAAATGCATAAAAAAGATGTGGGTGGGCTTGTCTCTCCTAAGGCTTGACTCAAGATGGGAAAAAGCTTTTGATGTATTATTTCCGTTATCAAATGAGAAACCTGTGTGTGGTAGGACACTACAAGCATAAGCCTATACATTTTCTGTCAATGTAAACTATGTGCAGTATGAGTTGTTTGTAACTATTTGTGTATAAGTATGAGCGTATGAACCAAATCAAAAGGGCTAAGAGTGGGCCATCACCGGCTTGTTTCAATGCATGTTGATGGGGATGTTTATTTATTTGTATGAAAAGCGCTTTATAAATACAGTTTTGATTGATTGATTGATTTATTTAACAGGGAGAGTGCATGAGGTCATCAAAAAACATCAATATTAGCATTAAAGGTATACAAAAGTATACACAAATATCATGATATATCGGAAAATCAATATATTGTCACACCCCTAAATTTAAATGTATATATTTTTTTACATTATCATAGCATACAATAAAGTTATTATTTTGTCTGATTGCATCATTATTACACTATATGTTTGGTGTTGAGCAGTGCTTGGTTTAATTTGGAGATATTCTTTCACTTTTTTCTTAAATGTTCACGTTAAAGAACCTGGAAACTACTTTGAAGGATGCGGAAAATATCTAAGGTGATAAAATTGTCTTTAAAGGCACTATATATATATTTTTTTAAATTATTATTATTATTATAACAAACAATAAAGGCAGCAACAAATAAATTCAATTGCTAGTTCTAGATCTAAACTCATTCTTTCCTACACATTTCTAACATCCCAGTTCTTGACGGGGATCATTTATACATATCCACTTGAGTAACATTTTTAAAGTACCACACTCTACCTCAGCTAATCTCCCCTGTCACATTTGTAGAATACAGAGCCAAAACCTACTGCTACAGAACGCCAAGTTATCTTCCTTGTATCTTAACTGAGCAGATGTTCGGTGCATCCACGGTAGCTGCTCCCTCCCTCTCTGCGCAGCCCTGTTCGCATCGCCATGTTTACTGCATGTTGACATGGAAAATATTTTAGGGTGAAATAGGTAATGATTCATATATACACACTAACTGCACTGCACTGTTTGTCTTTAAACTTCACTTTTCCCAAATCGTGTATATAAGCCTGGTGTAAGAACACCAGATCACTCACAAGCCTCCACTCTGGCAGATAGATGCTACTGGGACGTTATTACTGCCTGGATTTTTCAGATTTCTGAACGGAAAGTTTTCAGTGGACTATCTTGGGCTGCATATGCTGACAAGGTGATGACGGCGCTCTCTATACCGTTAGCTGTTTATATTGGGTCTAACAGAAAAAATCTTTCATGTTTCAACGCATCGGTCTGTCGCCAACTTTGCTCGAGGGGGATGTGGTGGGTTTTCAACTTTGAGCAAAGAAGAAAAAGAAACGTGTATCCTATTATGTGTCAATTTGTTTAACATGACAGAGCTATACTTCACACCTGCTTTGTCAAACTTATGGCGTTGCGTATTGACCTCCAAATTAGTAAGCGAAAGGTTATCAGAAGCGCTCTTGTCTCTGGCACCTGTATGGTTGTGTGTGGAGTGTGCGTGCCTGTTTACACAACACGGGGGGGTGGTAATGCCTGGGTCCTCTTCCCTTGTGGCGCTCTGGGCATGGGGATCTGACTCCGGGCTTGACGCTCTCCTCCCGCGTTTACTAAACAGCCTGCGGAGGACATGAATGTTTTACTGTATACAGAGGCAGCGCGTGTGTTTTGGGTTGTGGGGACCAGGTACGTGAGCAGTTAGAACGCAGTGAAGTGGAAAGGAAAGGAACACGATGAGTAGGGTTTCTATGAAGGGAAAGACATACAGCCAGCGCAGCTAATATAACTGAATTATTCACAGGTTTATTGGCGAAGAAATGCATAAAAAAGATGTGGGTGGGCTTGTCTCTCCTAAGGCTTGACTCAAGATGGGAAAAACCTTTTGATGGTATTATTTCCGTTATCAAATGACAAACCTATGTGCGGTAGGATGGTATTAAAGGTTTGCAATACAAGCATAAGCCTATACATTTTCTGTCAATGTAAACTATATGAAGTATGCTAAGTTGTTTGTAACATTTGTGTATAAGTATGAGCGTATGAACCAAATCAAAATGGCTAAGAGGGGGCCATCACCAGCTTGTTTCAATGCAGAGATGTTGATGGGGATGTTTATTTATTTATTTAATAGGGAGAGTGCACATTAATGAACATCTGCAGCGTTAGCAGTGTAAATATGCCAGATTACAGCAAAGCTGCTAGTTTCCATCTGTGTTGCTTTGATTACAGGTAGCAACGTGTTAGGTTTAAAAATATATCGGACCCTTCTCCACTTCCTTCAACGGTTCTCAAACTTTTCTCACCAAAGCCTAGTCTAGGTTGTGTTAAACATCAAGTTAATCCTTTTTTTCTTCCTTGTGTATACTGGTTTATGTGTGGGGTTTGTGGGTCAGGTGGGTAAAATAGAATAATTCTTCTTCTACATGGGTTCTTATACAGTATCTTGGTTCGAGTGGGTGAAGAGGATTGATTCTACAGCGCTTTGTGTTACAGCCTTGTATGAAAATTGATTGATTGAAGTATTACCTTATCACCTTATGAAATATTCGACCTTCCAAGTGCCATCAGGCCTAGATCAAAATTAATGATCCAGGACTGATGACACTTGGCACTAGACAAGGTCTAAAAATATACGTACAGTTGTGGCCTGACAGAATGTCAGGGTAAATTTATGCATTTCATAGAATATGAATGCTAACACAAACACCACATGGTTAGTGGTTGTGTGAAGCCATTTATTGTCAAATGTCCCTGATCAAAAGTTTACATAATGTGCACCGTGAACAAACAATTATGAGAGTTCTGTATTTCAGCTGAAGTGAGTATTTCTCCTGAACAATTTTCCTGGCAGTTTGACGTTTGAACGTTTAGATGTCCCTGATCTAAACGTTAGATCAGGGACATCTGAGTAGTTTCTGTTTCATTATGATTTCAGAAGAGTAAACTCAGTTCTTTGACAATAAATGTCTTCGCACAACCACTAACCATGAGTGGAAAGAAATATTTGTGTGTTATCATTCATATTCTTTGAAAAATTGCCAAAAGATTAAAAAGGGATGTAAACCTTTGGCCACAACTGTATCTACACTGGGCGCAAACCATATCTGAAAATTATCAAATTATCACACATTGTTTATTATCGCTGTCATGTTTGTTTGTTAGTTTATTTATTTCAGTTGGCAGAGCAAGACAACATGGAAAGTTTTGCTGTGTGGTTGAGACTTCTGTTTTCATTTTAAAAGGAAATAACATACTATGCTTTGGGAGAAAGTGTTGTTTGGTGAGTCTATCATTGTTGGTTTGAAAAGCTTTGAATAGTGGAAAATGAGAGTGAGAAATTGAAAAAAAACACCATACTGCATGCAGATACGTCTTCCTGCTACTTATTTGGAGGCAGCGCTACTCTTTCTTGAGTCGTTCAAACTCCGGCTCACTCTCCTGGGTTTGTGTGTCCTGCTACATCGCTGCCTTTATCGACTTTGTGCCACGGCTCCCTTCTCCACCCGACACTGACACATGAAATCCTCTTCACAAGGTTCATATAATCTGGAAGTTTCTTACAAAAACACAAATCTGTCATGCGTGTCTGCCAGGGGTATAATGGCTGTCTGCCTGAGTTTGCAATATAAACAAGAGGCTCCAGTCTTGCCATGTGGAGCAGGGCGTTTGAACCGGTGTCTATGTAGGTGTGTGGGGCCCGTTCCGTTAGTCAGACAGGTGCGTGGAAGACAGCCACGAGCCGCGCGGCAGGTGGAGGGGAGGATTTATAGATTTTAATCATATCAGTCTGTTGAGCAATAATTTCAGTGCCTACAGCAAGGAAAGGGCCGCAGCCTCGCCGTTTGATTGATGGATGCTGCGCCGCTGATCCCTGATTCACGCGCAGCAAGACACACTAGACTGCTGCGAGAGACGAGGGCCATTAACAGCCTTGTATCAACAATTACGAAATGATGAAATAAAGTCGCCATCTGGAGAGTTTTTTGTTTGTTTGTTTAAGTCGTTTCTCACTCGATGATTTGTTAATGTTTCAGAGCTACGCAGCTCTACCCGTGCAACCAAGATTTACAAAGCTTTGTGGGTGAAAGGTGAAAAGCCTTCAACCAGAAAAAACAAAAACATTGTTGCTACGGAACAAAGATGAACAGTTGAAAGTTGAAGGATTAAACAGACAGAATAATAGGAAAAAAAGAAATCAGTGCCTCGAAAATGTATTATTTATCCACAAACGGACTTCAAACTGCAACAACTTCTAGTGTATTCATTTATTTCAAATAGAATATATTTGTCTTGAATTAAATTTCAATATCAAGTTGTGGCCAAATGTTGACATAGCCTGGTAGAATGTCAGGATATGTAAACGTATGCATTTCATAGAATATGAATGATAATACAAATACCTTTATTTCACTCATGGTTAGTGGTTGTGTCAAGCCATTTATTGTAAGAAACCTGTTTGTTTTACGCTTTTCAACTACAAACCAGCCAAATGTCCCTGGTCAAAACATACATATACTGTGCATCTTGAAACAAACATCCATTCTGTCAGAGAGTCCTGTATTTCAGCTGAAGTGAGTTTTTCTTTGCTCCTCAACAATTTTCCTGGCAGTTGTTGAAGGTCATGTAAACGTTAGATCATGGACATTTGAGTAGTTTCTGTTTCATTATGATTTCAAAAGAGTAAACTCAGTTCTTTGACAATAAATGCCATTGCACAACCACTAACCATGAGTTGAAAAAAAGGATTTTTGTGTTATCATTCATGTTCTATGTAGCCAAAAGATTAGAAGGGTATGTAAACTTTTGGCCACAATTGTGTCTGCTTTATCAGTATTTATTTTCCCATAGTTTTGTTTCTGTTTCTCAAATATGGTTCAAGAACTAATAGTGGTTTGTAATCCTGTCACTGGCGTTTTTCATAGTTATTTTAAGCTCATCTGAGCCCCATTCTAGTTCTAGGATTCAATCTGTGGTTTGGTCTTGCACTGGCTTAGTTTTCAAGTGAGGCACAATGTACAAACTATGATAATAGCAGTTCTCATTCACTGCCTAAGATATCATGTCAGTATTAACTATTGTTGAGTGGATGGAAGTCAGATGAGCACTTGTCATAGAGCAATACTTAGCAATGATTAGCTGCATTTGCAATTAGATGTTAGTGACAAGCCTGTGTAGTTGCATAGTGGGGCTCGTATAATTATTTTTAATTAGGCAAAGAAAACTGCAAGAGAACAGGGAAATAGTCACACAAATCCCAGAATGTGCTTTGTGCCACAAGTTCCACATTAATGAACAAGGGGTCCGGGCAGACAGGCTGAAGCAGTAAATCCCTCAGCTTAAAACTGCTCTTATCTAAAAACCTCCATCTGGAAAAGTCTCCCCCTGACCGAGCCATCCCATCGCTACCATGATTAACGGTTATAAATTTGCATCCATTTGAAACTGTCTGGGTACGTCAAGGTGCTGTTAATGAGCTTCAAAAGACAAAAAAAAGTTACTGTTGGCAAGCACCCGCAAAGAAAGCTCCGGCAGAATCAACATGGAAAATGCCGCCCCTATGCTCCTAAAGCCACTGTCTGCTCTGCTTACGCAAAATCCCAAAGACGCTGAAAAAAAAAGTCTGGCTGGTGAAAGTTAGCTAGATTTGCAACATGTCAGGGCAGTATCTTTCATTGAAGTTTTGCATACCAGTTTGGCACAAAATGAGTGAGGCTAGTCGGAGCATATTTTACACAGTTAAATAACAGCTTAAAAGGATAATTTACGTCATAAAGCAGGACTGTAAAACACAATTGCAGGCTCATTTCAGTTATGCAAATATGAACAGCTTGACCCCCTAATTTCAAACCAGTGATCAACTCCAACTACTGCAGGTTGTCTCCAAATCCACTTGAGCCAAACTCTGTTCTTTTCCTGTCCCCTTTGTGTATAGTGTAAATGGCAGTCATGCTGCCGGTGTTATCGGGTAAATAGACTGAGCTGATGGTGACATGGATCAAAGTCTGGCCCAAAATATCTCCAGGACAAAGAATGGCACGCAGAAACATAAGGTCAGGAGCTCAAGACCAAACAGCAAAACGAAAAACGAAATAAGAAGAAATGAGGTTTGTATTTTGTACTGTACAACCTTGAACATTGCAAATTGGGGCAAATCAATGGCAGAAAGAATGGCATGGTTTTCTCATGTTCAGAATCATAGGAGTCAAACACATTCTGAAAGCTTCTGCATTGGGGAAAGTCGATGTTACACTCGACTGTGGGGATACATAGGAATTAGCCGAACAAAGGGATTTCGAGGCGGACCATCAAGTATTCCTATTGTCGAACGATGAGGCAAGCTAATAACCAAACGTGCTTCACAGTCGCCTCGCGCCTCGTCAAAAGAACTGATAACAAGCAGTCGCTGCCTCCAAATAGTACTCAAATAGAAGTGAAAATCATCCAAATAAGACTAAAGTTAAAAAAAGAGAAAAAGGGAAAAGAGACTGTTGGTACATATTGTATGTTTTAGTGTAATCAAACGATAGAAGAAAAATAATGAAAAATAATTTCCAAATTACTCACTACACAGGGCTATGTTAGGCTTAAAAAATTAAGTAAGGTATATAAATGTATACATTTCATAGAATATGAATGATAACACAAAAACCTTCACTTCACTCATGGTTAGTGGTTGCGTGAAGCCATTTATTGTCAAAAAAAATTGTTTACACTTTTCAACCACAAACCAGCCAAATGTCCCTGATCAAAAGTTTACATATTGTGCAACTTGAAACAAACAACATTTTTTTCAGGGTCCAATTTTGTTAGTGAGTTTTTCTTTGCTCCTGAACAATTTTCCTGGCAGTTGTTGAAGGTCATGTGAACGTTAGATCAGGGACATTTGAGTAGCTTCTGTTTCATTGTGATTTCAAAAGAGTAAACACAGTTCTTTGACAATAAAAAAATACATATTCTATGAAAATGGCCCAGAGATTAAATGGGTATATAAACTTTTGTCCACCACTGTACCTACCCAGCTTGTACTCTATATAAACAGGGCTCTACAGGCCATTCAGCGCTGTCCTTGAAACTTCATTCTAAAATACTACAATGTGAACCAGCTCCATAAAAGAAGGAAGTCCATAAATTATATACTTTCCAAGTTTAGTGCGCTCAATAAGCCATAACTTTACTGCATTTCATCAGATTTTCTGTTTCACAAGGCTGCTGCCAAGAACTCAACATTTTGGAAAATTTAGGAGATTCTGAATCTTGTGCAGCTGAGGTTGTGGAAAAAACAAATACTGCAACTCCAGCTCCACTGGAGAAAGAGAAATCATTGATTTTTATGACTAAACTTTACCTGGATGTAGGCTCCCTGAGTGATGTCTGGCTGCTGTTGGTCTCTTCTGCTGTGGGTTAACTAAACGAAATAGAAAAGACAAAGTCGAGTAGAGAGAATACATTTCATTATATACAGTACTTTCTTGAGTGATGTTTTTTTTAAAGTAATGTGATGTAGATAATGTGATGTCCTTCACATTTGTGACACGTAATCAATGGTGGTAAATTTACTGAAGTATTGTACTTAAGTAGTAGTAGTTTTGAGGATCTGTACTTTTTACTTTTGAGTACGGTAGTATTTTTGTTGATGACTTATTACTTTTACTCCACTAAATTTCGCTTGAGAATCACCTGGTTCTGTGTCCACTTTTCCTCATTTTGAGAAAACAGAGTTTGAAAAATTTCACCTGTCTGAAATCATCTTTTGTGTGGAATATTGTTGACTGTGAAGGTGCCCTAAATATAATTGTTAACATGTTCTAAATCTCCATAGGCTTAGAGATATAATAAGTCAAAAATGGTCCAACATAGGACCTGGTGCCTTCACAGGTTTCACTTACGATCGAAATCAGGAAGTTCTATGTCCACCATAGAACTTAAAAAAAAAAAAAAAAGTTATGAACAAACTAGGAACGTTTTAGTCAATGATTACATGTATTTTATTCTCATTTGACCCTGACGCCGGGGCGATATTGCCAAAATATTGAAAAATAATATACATAATGAATGTCACATGATCCAGGTGTGGCCCCTGATTGGGTCCTTGGACATAGAACTACCTGATTTGAAACAAGTGCCACTCAGGACATAGAACTAAATGTTTCTAGGTGTGAATGTGTGTAGATGTTTAGCATGGAGCTAAACACTTTGGGACATAAACGATGATTTTAGAATGTGCTGGTATGCTTAACTCCATTTCTGCGAAAAGTGAACCTAGAACCAGGTGATTCTCAAGGGACGATTTGTAAAAAAGCTCTTGTTACTCGTTAATAGACTGGCACAGTAGCACAGTGGTTAACGCTCGTGCATCACAGCTAGAAGGTCCCAGGGCCCAACGGGGCCTTTCTGTGTGGAGTTTGCATGTTCTCCCCGCGTCTGTGTAGGTTTCCTCCGGGTGCTCATGTTTCCCCTACCACTAAAAACATGTACAATAGATCAGGATGAATGAGAGTGTGTTTGTGAGGGTGTGGGACAACGGATGAAAATTAGCCCAAAGCTACAATCTGGAGTGGTGTGTTTACATGCATTGTTCTCATGTGTGTTCATTAACATGCACTGTTACAACCATATAAACAAATAAATAAAAAACCTTAGGGAGTGCAGACAAGTTGATCGTGTCATGTTTTTTTCTCCTGCCTCCTTAAAAGCATTCACTCTGGACCAGAAGGTGTCGCTGTGCAGATATATAATTCAATACCACTAAAAATACAATGGTTTGTCCCGCAATTGTTTACTAACTATATCATTTATATCTGCAAGAGTTAAACCAGGGTGAACTGATGGAGTGTATCTTGGTTTCTTTTCTTTTTACATGTTATTTGTATATGATTGTGTTTTAATATTGTGACTGTGAAGCACTTTGGTCAACTGAAGTTGTTTTTAAATGTGCTATACAAATAAACTTGTATTGAATTGAATAAAACACATCTCCAGAAGTATTGCATGTTCAAATGTTTTTAAAGATTCACAACACTCAACGAAATGTACTTCTTACTTTGAATACTTTAACTTCCATTGGAGTAATATTTGATCAGTATCTGTACTTTTACTCAAGTAATGAC
Organism: Lesueurigobius sanzi; assembly: GCA_900303255.1. Taxonomy (NCBI): domain Eukaryota; kingdom Metazoa; phylum Chordata; class Actinopteri; order Gobiiformes; family Gobiidae; genus Lesueurigobius; species Lesueurigobius sanzi. The sequence goes on along the minus strand of OMNZ01109401.1, from coordinate 12,187 downwards.
ATGACGTTTTCAAGCTTGAGCTCTCCTACCATAACCCGTTCGCCTGAGGGAGTGAAGTCTTTATGTCCGTTTTCTCTCGCAGGTATCTTTAGTGTGCTACCTGAAACAACATTACAAGAACATAAATCAATGTAAACCAAAACATATTGAAATAGGATTATATTCTTGTGTACAGACTTGCTTACACCGTTTCAAAGTGTTTATGTTGTTCATGTTGGATATGTAGAAACTGTGGTATTATGTGAACAGTTTTGTAATGATGGTTTGAAAAGTGCAATATAAATAAAACACTTTTCAGGAACATGTATTCTTATTATTAGTAGTAGAAGTATTGCATGTCCGCTATGCCCATTGAAATATTTAAGAATAGCTCATCAGCATCAAACTCAGATGCTGTGACTTGATACCAATTGTCAAACGTTTGTGCTTTGGACAGAGTTTCCCATGCACCGCCGCCGTGAGAAAACGAACAGCAGTGGATGCTGAATTGCGCTTTTCAGTCTTGTCTTCCCCGCCACAGACTAATGAGAAAGTAGTTTGCATACAGTCAGCAGCGGTGCCTGTGTGGATGCATTATTGAGGGCCGCGCTGAGGGAAGAGCCGCTCGGTGCATGGGAATGTGTGTGGCTGCACCGTTTTGGAGATACCGTTTCCCATCCATCACACACGGATCGGGTTACACAGACATGCTGGCTCTCGACTCCTGGTCATCGCTTTTCCAACAGGACTGTTTTCTGTCACTAGATGCTAGATGTCTTGTTTACATGCGCCGTTTTGTTTAGAATATGCAGTTAGAGTCGGTTTCACTTCTAGCAATACACCCGCAGTCGTTATCATCTCGTCTTATCGTTGTCATACTATTCACAACAGGGCTGCATTCGCTTGGGGACTTTTTGCTAAATTAGTATCTTACTTGAGTGTGATCATTTTGAAGAAATAATTCTGCTAATTAAGTACAATTCCCTTGCATCTAGAGGTTTCTACCAGAGAGAAAACTGAAGATGTGTCTTTCTTTGCTATATATTTGTGTCTTTCTTTTATCTCGGTTGTCTTTTTGCATGGTATTGTTTTAAATGTTGAGTACTGGCTGCAATAAAGACAATATAGCCTTACTTTTTTGTAAATAGATCACAATTTGCACATCCAATTTTATGTTTTTTTGAATGAGTTACTTGTATTTCTCCTCATGGATTATGTAAATACTTTTGTAGCTACACAGCATGATTTGCTTCACTATCTACCTCTTATTCTGAGGCTTTGTTGGAGCCGATTTTAAAAGATTTTAATATGTGTCCGCCCAGTACAATAAAGGCTTTATTGTAGAGTGGTCTCCTGCTGGTACCCAGAGTCAGGACTAAACATGGTGAGGCTGCGTTTCAGTTTTATGCAGCTAAACTCTGGAACAGTCTGCCAGAAGGTGTGAGACAGGCCTCAACTCTGACAATGTTTAAGTCTAGGCAGAAAACGGTTCTTTTTAACTGTGCATATGGCCACTGAAAGTATTTTATCTGCACTCTTCACTTTTAATGTAATTAGTTAATGATTATATTTGTTTTATTGATTGATTTTATCTGCTCTCTTGTAATTGTATGAAATTGTGAAGCACTTTGAATTGCCTTGTGTATGAATTGTGCTCTACAAATAAATTTGCCTTGCTATTTAGAAAATGTAAAATAGAGAATTGAAGTGTGGGAGGAGTGCCTTGTTTCTCTCTTTTTTCTCTTAAACCTCTTATTATGAATTTGATCAAATAAAATTGAAATACAAAACATACCATGAGAACTTGTTTTTTTTTATTCATATCAAAAACACCATTTATAAATCAAACATGAAGACTTTATACAATAACAGTAAAACCGACCCAACAGTGAAGATACATAACAATGAAAAATACACATAATGGCTAAGAATAATTACTCAAATCGGAAAACGTAAAAGCCCACTATTGTCCCTACATGGATCCGCACACTGTCATTGATGTGATTGTCGTGAAGGCCAATGTTTTTATTGACTTAGCGATAGCATCAAACACTGTCAGGTCGCAGTGTGAAAGGGGCTCATGTCAGCAGACCTAATCTTGTATGTGTTAATAATGACTCAGAGCAGACATACAGCTCCTTTAGTTTGGATAAAAGCTGACTGGGGATCTGATAGTGATAGCTGAGTGTGTTTTTTTTTCAGAGATGTAGTGCAGTGCTGCTGACGCAGCCGTTTGTGTGGGAATCAAAGCCTCCTTAGTCTTTGTAGTCACGGCATAGTGATCTCCATTGTTCCTGTCAGCGAGAAAAAGTAAAAAAAAAACAAACAAAAAAACACAACAGTGCACCTTCAAAAATTTTAAAGAAAACTATTTTACATGTACATCAGAGCGCAAAGTCACAAGACAATGCCGTGTTTGTGCTAGTTCCAAGCCTGTATAGTTAGAGTGAGTAGTTTCAAGGCAAAACAGTTTGCCAAATAAATATGCAAATTGCTGTGGCTTCCAGGCTTGGGTAAAAAGGGCACATTTGTAACAGCAATTTTCGCCATTTTAAAAGTCTTAGTGATTTGCATGTCAAACTTCGGTGCCTTCTCTATGATAGATGATGCCAGTTGAGCTGAGTCCAGGGTAAAAATGCCCACTGGTGCCACTGTACTGGCTCAATATGGGGCTTGCGTATCCCAGTGCAGAGTGTGTGGGTGAGGAAGACAGCACGGTGGGAGGAGGTGGTGGCACCTGCGGCACCCAATCTGTGCTGCCAGAGTTGGGCGAGTAACTACCAAAGCTGGGCGGCCTGTGGGACCCATCTATACTGGGCAGGCTGATCGGCAACGCCCTTGTCAAGCCATCGCCCATGAGTTCGCCCGCCGCAGTGCTCACCCCGGACATCTCTGTCAGGAAACTGCTGAGGCAGGGAGTGGAGGTGGGCGCGGAGGGGGAGGGGATGCGGTCCGATGGCGGGGAGATGGTGAGGGATGTGCTGCCTGGGTGCTTGGGGCTGCCTCTGTCACTGTCGCCTGAATCCTGGGACACTCCGCCTCCCTCTCCACCGGGCAGGGAGTCGGACTTTCTCTTTCTTTTGCGGCGGAAGTTGCCATTGTCAAACATCTTCTCACAGTTGGGGTCAAGTGTCCAGTAGTTGCCTTTGCCTGTAAAATGACATAAATGTTTAGATTAGCATTTTTAGATTCAGTCATTCATGTTCTTCTCATTCTGAATTGTCTTAGGGTGTTACAGTTCAAAAGGATACTACTATGTCTAGGTGATTAGTTGCAGGTCATACTTAATAAATAGGTTATATGAACCAATTATACCATCACCATAGCATCAAATAAACATATTTTTCTAAAATTGTAGGTTCAGTAAAAGTCTTTTAATAAAATAGTGAAACATTACCTGGATCGTCTTCATCTCTTGGCACCTTTTTGAAGCAGTCATTGAGAGACAGGTTGTGTCTGATGGAGTTTTGCCATCCTGCTTTACTTTTGTTGTAAAAGGGGAAATTGTCAGCCACATACTGATAAATTTGACTCAGAGTCAGTCTTTTATCTGGCGCCCCATGGATTGCCATAGCGATGAGTGCAGAGTAGGAGTATGGCGGTCTCACCAACTTCATTAAATCTTCTTGTGACGGCAGCGAGAACCAGTTGAGCTCGCCACCCGGGCCTCCAGCTCCGGCCGGGCCAAGGTACGGTCTCTGCATCCCATAGTGTTGCGGGACAAAGGGGGGCCCCGGGTTCCCTGGTGGTACTGTGGTGCCCAGGTACGGAGAGGTGTTGTTGAACCAGAGGTAAGGATTGGGTGAGGCAGTGGTGTAGTCGCTGAGCTCGTAGGAGGTCGTGGTGGTGCGCTGCGGGCTAGGCAGTGATGGAGGAGGGTAGTAGCAGTCGCTGTACATGCTGAGCTCCGGAGGCTCCTGTCCCAGAGAGGGGAACTGTGGGCCACACCGAGGAGGAGACTGGCCCTGGGACTCAAATGAAGACATTCTAAAGTATCTTCCTTCCCCCTTGAGTTGAAAAACCTGAGTTTCTTGTTGAAAAGAAATTTCTCTAAAGTCTTGAGCACTCCTTTACAATTCCTGCTGTCTCCAAACCACTGAGGCTTTGGCTACTCTGTCCCACTTCAGTTTGCCCTTGCTTTATGTCAAGATGACACCTGTCATACCTGCTTTATCTGTCTGGAAACACCCCCAGTGCTCTCTGATTGGCTGCCTGGCTCCATAGGTGAGAGGCCTGTTCCAGGACTGTCTTTGTGTCTGCTCCCGTCAGCCCATTCAATTCCTTCAGGGCTTTTACTCACCAACAGTGAAATAATTTTCCACTCTGGTTGGCTGGTGTAGCATTTTAGTGCAGTCATCTGCAGGTTATATCTTTAGGCCATATATTTGGATATAGCAACATAAATTAGCATTGCCTTTTAATTAATAAATAAACAAAATAAAATACAATTAAACTATATAAAATCAACTGTTGTGCTTTTCTTAAAACACATGCAAGATAATACAATACTAAGACCAGCTAAGTGACATTGCTTATCACTCAAAATCTGTATTAAAACAAGCAAAATAACGCTATCCTAAAGTTACAACGCTGAGACAGTCGCGCATGCGCAGGTGATACTTCTGTCCAGCGCGAATACAAACGCAAAATTCATCGGTTTGGCAGAAATTGAGAAAATAACTGTGAGTAAAACATTTAATCTTGCAATGCGCTTGGCATATTTAACTAAACGGCGGGAGCGTGACCAAATGCTAATATATTTCGCTGGTACAAAAGAGAAAGTGCTCGGGCTAAATTAGCATCTCTGACCAATCACTTGCTAGCTCCTATTAAGCTAGCTAACGTAGTTAACATTTCGCAATTTGCGGGTGTTATATAAAAACAAGAGTGGATCTATTTACTCGGTTAATGTTACCGGTTTTAGATGGCAACTTCTTCATCTTCAACTTCTCCACCTTCCGAGTCTCCTGAAAACGCCAACATCCTCATCAGCAGAAGCAGCAGCGATGACAGTCTGGAAGTCAACAAGGAGCTGGAGCAGATGATTGAAGACGTGGAAAACATGGCAGGTAAAGAACACCAGGAAAAGTCTGAAAGTTTTTGGAAAAAAAAACAAAACAACTAATTATTAATATTATTATTAGCTGAAGTAGGGGAGAGAGAGAGAGAGAGAGAGAGCTATTTACTCAATTCGAAGTAAAAGAAAAAAAAAAAGTTTAAGCTAGTAACTCATGAATGAATGTGGTGGGAAAGTAACAAAGTAAGAAGTACAAAGATAAGGTACTTTTACTTTGACTTTACAAGTGGTATCTGCACTCTATATTGTTTTGAACTACAGTAAAAGCAAAAGTACTTTGAATAGTGGTTTAAACACGTCTTTTCACATTGACAGTATGTGAATCTAAAGCTGCAGTGAAGTTGCTCTGATCAGATAAATCAGAAGTCTGAATTACTAGCGGCTCATCCTTGTTTGTTCTGTCCTTGTCCTGGTTTAGTCCTGGTTTAGACCTGTCTTAGACCTGGTTAATGACTTGATACTAGGGGTGGGTACAAATGAATTACATTTTTTTCAATACCAGTACTTGGCTTATGATACTGGTACCTGAAAAATATTTTTTTTCCAATACCTATACTATATTATTGATCTAGAATCATTATATTGAAGCTGAAACTTTCTTTAGTGCTGTCTCAGGACCCTCCAGGCATCAAAACTTGCTAAAGAAAATATTTTTAGATACCAGATACCAGCCCTATCCAGCACAGTAAGAAAAATGTTGCATGTTTAAATCTTTCAAAAAATGTATAATACTTGCATTTGAAAATGGATACTTTTGTGCTTTTACTTGAGTATAATTTTAATCTATCATTTTTACTTAAAGGACCTATATCTGTTGTATCTGTTCTTGTTTTTTTTATTTATTGGGTAATTTCACAGTTCTCCGCTGTGTCTTTGCTGTGAGCAGCTCACGCCCTAAGACCTGACTGACTGCGGGGGTATCTTCAGCTCGTTTCCATGGAGATTCTCTCAAATTCATTCTTTGATTACCCACTGCAAACAAACAAACAAACAAACCCACTTTCTGTGTCTAGCTGGTCATTAGGAGCATGTTTTGTATTGTCCCCACCTATGATATGAATGATAACATGATAACTCAAGGAAGACATAAAATACCACTGTAAAAGTACTAAGAGAGCAAAACAAATCATTAATTAAGTGACCATTTTGATTTCCCCAAAAACACAATTACATAAAAAATAATACAAGAAAAATGAATATAAGTGTTGAACATAGAGGTTTTGTCACAAGTACAGTGTTATAATTAAACTGCGCAAGGAAGTAAAGTTACTTCAATCAGAACATGTACCATACATGAGTAAATGTAACTACTTGTACTACCCGCCTGTGACTCCTGACCAAGAAATATTATGTGCTTTATCACACACGGGCAAAAAAAGAAATAGGAAAAACATCTGTGAATGACTGCAGAATTATCCTTTTTTTTCTTTTTACATAACTACCTCAAAAGCTTCATATGAACCACTGGAGTGACCTGGCAGTTAATTGCTTTTGGCTAATGTTAGTCTGTAAGCAATGTTTGCCAGTCTCTCTAAAATGGCAGAGCTGTGGCATAGTGTTGTATTTTTAATATGTTTTTTTTCCCTTCTCTTGATTACAGTTCAACTCACCTGGATGGCGTACGACATGGTAGCGCTGAGGACCAACCCAGAGCTTGTTGCGTCAATGCAGAAACTCAAGGATGCTGGTCAGCAATGCAAGATGACCGTTTTGGGAGAGCATCAACCAGAAACTGAATGTGCAAACGCTGCACAGTAGAATGTACTCGGGCTTTTCTTCGCGCAGCTTAACTAGTGATGGTGTTAGATGTATTCAGTTATTCTTTAGACGGCTTGTAATTTCAATTTGTTATGCTGCAACATGCCTATGGGCTTTGTCCTTGACTTGAATATTGTATCTTCTGAGTTCTGTGTAAAATAAATGCATTTAATGAAGGAAAAGGGATTTGATTGTGATTGTTGTCCTTTTCTTATCTCACAGCTACAGTAATTGTATGATGATTTATGCTTAATTAGATTTCACAGAGGCAAACATGAGCACAAGAAGAATAAGTGCACATTTTATTAAATTCAAAACTTGAACTGAATGGTTAAGTAATCTTATATGAAAAATATGCTAATGTATCCCAGTAATTAAAAGGCATTGGGTATTCCAACGTGCAAGACAAGACTTTACGAGATTATAGTCATGAAAATTAAATGAATCCACGGTTTCCCCAACATATACTGTATTTCTTCCCTGCTGTCTCTGGGGTGAGATTCCAAGTAAACCAACTTACACTATCCCCGCTTTACATGCAGTATGCTGTGCTTGGTTTGCACGTAGAAGATGTTTTCAACTGTGGGGAAAAGAACATTATACAGGAAGGTTTTGGCAACTGGTTAGACTTGACACTAGAGTTTGCAAAAATCACCAGGATGTTCTGTATTGAACTCCCACAATGGCGTTAGCAGGTGTTTAATTTATTACAAAAATACAATGTAATTATGGGACAGATGGACACTTTTTAGCATCTAATTTCTCAAAAGACTTGGTAATGTCAAAGTTTATCTTTAATGTCTGTTTTTTTTTTTCAGATGGATGGGGACAAGAACGAAGAGCAGGCCAACACTGACTTGGACAATGTATTGAAAGCGCTGGATTCTTTGTCTGCAACCCTGGATGAGTTGTTGCGTAAGTATGGGATCTGGTAATCCTGCACAAAGTTTACGATTTGTTTTAGTTTAGGGTGGCCAGACGTCCCAGTTTAGAGCCCTCTGTCCTATGCCCGCAACACCAATGATTTGTCCCAGTTTTACACAAGCTCTATCCCGGGTTGGCCCAGTTTTGCACCAGTGCCATGCCCAAAGCATTGTTTTTTTTTCTTGAAACTCCATGTGTGCATCAAATACAGTTTTCATAAGAACTAAACCAATGAAAAAGCTTAAGTCTACCACCTAAATGCTGATTGGTCCATTTACCATAACATATACTTTCACCTGGAAACAAATAAATGAAATTAGTCTTTACAATAAGGAGTGTAATTATTGCACTGATTCAATGTTTCTCTATAGAACTGTATGGGAAATTGTAACTTCAATGACCATTCTCTCAAAATGCATTTTTCTCACTTTGTGGCGACAACATCTCCCCTTCAGCAGCATCTACAGTATACAGACTCCAAACTTAGGTTGTCTTGTTCTTAACAATATTTTAGAGATTTGTTCTATGGGATTTTTCATATTCAATTCTTAGCCTGATTTATTGAGTTTTGAACACCAAAAACAAGGTGGAATTTGAATATTAACAGATTTTTTTTTTTACGCACAAATGCTGTATTAAATCAGAAAAAAAAAATGATATCAATAAACCCCTCTGGAAAAATTCGTAACTAATGTCACCAAAAAAATGTAAACCTGGCTTTAACCATTGTTTAGATTTCATTGCCAAAATTATAGGCGATTTTGACCATTTTAGCAAGCAAGCAAAAATGTATTTATATAGCACCTTTCATAGACAGGGGAAGTCACAAAGTGCTTCACAAAGATAAAATAAGTCATTTATACAAGTAAATTATACAAAATACAATTGTAATAAACAGGGAGGTCATAAAACAGCCTTAAACAACTAGAGAACGCTTGAAAAAACAAGGGGGTTTTAAGTTTACTCTTAAAAGCATCGACTGACTACAGCAAAAGCAAGGAGAGCGGAAGGTCATTCCAGGGTCTCGGTGCGACGGCCTGGAAGGCACGATCTCTGGTTCTGAAACGGGTACGAGGAACCTTAAGAAGGTTCTGATCCAAAGACATAAGTCTGTAATGTAGGAGGGAGCCTGACCATGCAGGATTTTAAAGTTGAAAAGAAAAGTGACAGGAAGCCAATGAAGATCTTTTAGAATTGGAGTAATATGAGCCCTTGTGTTGGTGCGAGTCATCAATCTCGTGGCAGCGTTTTGTACCTGCTGCAGCAAACGGGACAGCTCTTTTTTGTTTAGACAAGAAAACAAACTGTTCTAGTCTAAACGAGAAGCCACAAAGGCATGGATAATCACCTCAAGATCATCCTTGGACACCATTGTTCAAAGTTTAGAGATAAAAACAACTCCTTCTCAACTGTTTAGAGTGATGCTCTAGTGACATTTCTTTGTCATATTTTAAAACATAAAGTGCCTTATTTTTATATGAAAAAGTAAAATGACACAATACATTTTCCCCTCATATTCATGCCGATAATATGCTGCAAGTTTCAAATGAATATCAATCAATTAATTTCCCCCCTCTATTCATCTTCATTGTCTAGCCTTAAGGTGTGAAAAAAGTCACAATTTAGTTCTTCCAGCATATTCCCATAATTCCCCAGCTTTTACTGTGGAAATCCTAGTCATCTGCGACGGGATAACGGTGTTGCGGATTACTGCTCACCAACCGTTGTTAATTTGGGCCGTGCTTTGAGCTTGTTACATGCTGTCTGTCAGGCAGCTCCACTGATGGGCAGATAGCACCAACTGACACATTTCAAACACATTTCCCCTCGTCTGTCATGTCCCTCGCTTTTCAAATCATGTTGTTCTAGCTTATTTGCCGCCAAGGGGGACAGCAACCAGAGCGCACGTTTCCCCTCGCTAACCTTCAAAAGCATCAAAGCCTCGAAATGAGACTGAAGCTTCAAAGCAAATACTGTAAGTCATTCGAATGTACAATCTAAATGTGCGTCAGCGTGGTAGTCCTGGTAGCCAGTGTTGCTGTGAGGAAAATATGCCAAGGAGGCGTGGAAAATACTAAGAGACTGAAACTTTGCATGGCTGGAGGGCACTGTGAAGTCATATTTTGTTCCTCTGCCTGCAGTGCAAAGCCAACTGAAGCTATGCGATCTAATCATCTGTGTTGGGCGTCCGGGAAAATACGCAGCTCTGAAAGTCCAGGAGAGCCATAAGCAGCGGCAGCAGTCCACACAGCACGACCAGTAATGGAAGTCCGAGGAGGAGAGGTAACACATGTGGTGCGTGAAAACACATGTTCAGAACACTTTTTGGTCAGTGGGAATTTGTAAACCAAGCATATACTGTACAACAATCTATGTCAAGGATTATGGACTAAAAGTTTAGTACTTTCACCTTCAATATTGTTGCTTTGCTTATTCATTGATCTCCTGTAAGTTTTTCCTATATGTTGCGTTCAAGTGTCAAAATGCAGATTTCTAATCTTAGTTTATTTCTAATTTCTCTGTAATTCCCTTTCCAACCCACATGAAACAAAAACTGTCACATAAAGGTGTCCAAAAGTGGTGGCAATATTCAAAAACATGTGCATGTTGTTGGCCATTAGAAAGAACTTTCAGCCATAAGAATAATATGGCAGGTTTGTGAATCTAACCACTACCAAATAATGATCAAATGATCAAGCTTTTGTCAAATTTTCTTGTTGGCAGTGTCTTTCAAAAACCTATTCTCTCCCATAGAGTTGTATTGGTACTTGCTCCAACTGAAACAGAATTGTAGAAAATGAACGCCATCTTTTAGAGCAAGCATCTCAAACTGGAGCTTTGGACCGTCCGGGAGCTCTCCAGTCGTTTCCAGCTAGTACTCCAAAGGCTTTCCACATTAATACATAGAATCTGCAGACATTTAGGTAGATATTGAAAAGTATTAAGTGAAAACTGGAGTTATTTTCCTTAATTGTAATATTATTGTGGCTACTAATTAACTAACTTAACTATGCCCAAGTGATCTTCCCATGCATAAGTACCTCTGCCATTGTTATTAAGTCAAAGTAGCTCTCGGGGTAAAAGTAGTAGATCCCTGTGTTAGAGATTAGCAAGTGACTATCACACACTGTTGACTGTGCATTTATTATGGGAAATTCATTAGTACTTTTTGGTTGACCAGACTAGAAATCTCTCCCATCAACAAGGCAGTAGTCCAATTTACCTACAAAAGCAGACCCAGCTGGTAATTACTGTATATTAACTATATATTTAACTATATATTTTTATATAGTTATAAGGTCAATTATTGCATCAATTTTATTTTTAAACAGTTCTTAATGGTCAGTATAGCATGGTTTTCTATGTTTATGATGATTTAAGAAGCAAAAAGCATCATTTGTCACACATTTTTATTCTTCATCTTATTTTTAGACTAGGGGAGGGCCACCACAGTCTCCTGACTATGTGCCCTACAAAGTATATTAATACTGTAGTCGCATACATTAAATGCATCCCCTCAAATGATGATGATACACAAATACGTGGCAGGCACGGTGGCAGAGTGGATAGCGTTCTTGCCTCACAGCAAGAAGGTCCCGGGTTTGATTCCCGGCCCGTGTGGCCTTTCTGTGTGGAGTTTGCATGTTTCTCCCCGTGTCTGGATGGGTTTCCTCCGGGTGCTCCGGTTTCCCCCATCAACCCAAAACATGCACATTAGGTTAAATCTGGAGATGGGTCCCCGAGCGCCGTCAACACGGCTGCACGCTGCTCCTGACGGATTGTCCCAGCGGCATCGAAGGATGGGTCAAATGCAGAGAATGAATTTCCCTACGGGGATTAATAAAGTATACCTTACCTTACCTTACCTTAAATACTTACAACCCACATTTACTATTCATGAATACTCATTGAAATGAACTAGTCCTTTGTTGTTCACCGGGCTGGTAATTGAATCTACAACCTTTGAGCTCGGAGGCGCGGGCATTGCTCGGAGGCATTGTTTCCCAGCAAATGTATATAATTGCAATACGTTACAGTTAGATTGAAATAATAATAACGAGGAATACACTTAAAGGTCTCACTACCAGGCCCGGGTCTACAGGGGTGCAAAAGGGTGCATTGCAACCTCATTTTTAAAAGCCCTCAGTTTTTGTTGCATCACAATGTGTTTTAATGGCAAGGGCGTATATCTGCACCCTGTGAAACACAACTGCACCACTACATGTTAAGTTCAGAACCATTGACAATGTTAACAATGTTGTTTTTTATTAAGTTAGGTCTTTCTAAAAGCATATAGGCCTACTACAATGGTACCCTCCTGGGCAACTGAGAGCTCACACACAAACACTAGCCTATAAGACAGGGGTATGCAACGTCAGGCCCCCATCATGGAACTTTTGGCCCTCCAAGACGACTGCAGAACATTCTTACTCGGGCTGTGTACCTTTG
>OMNZ01109399.1:0-17098 GCA_900303255.1 Lesueurigobius sanzi | reverse complement strand
TTCAAGAGGTATCTTTAGACAACCAAAAATTCACTCAGAGGCGTGCAACAATGTCCTAACGCTGGGGCAGGGAACCTATGGCTCAGGAGCCAGATGTGGCTCTTTTGATGACTGCATGTGGCTCTCGGATAAATCTTAGCACATTGTGTGTAACAATCCAGAGCAGTGCATAAAATCCAATGTTGGTCATAAGTTCCCATTCTTCTCCACATGAGCATTGTCCAATTAATTAAAAATGTTAAAACATAAAGTTGTCCAGGATCAGTCCAAATACCAAAGGCTGCTCTGTGGCAAAGTGAAACTTAACAAGAGCGCTATTCATATTGGGGCACATGGTTTTGTATTTTGTTTAGTATTGTGACACAGGGGCATATTTTATCATTAAGAAGCTTTGGAAAATTGGAAAGCATTACCAATTGTATCCTTAAAAAAAATCAGAGTTCATAAATACTGCCTAATAATAAATTAAAGGGTTACACCCATAGTAAGAACTATTTTATATTTATAAAAAAAAAAAAAGAATAAATTCTGACTTATTACTCTCTTGTTTAATAAATGCACACATTTAGTTGTATTCAGAGTAAAAAAAAATATTGTATGGCTCTCACAGAAATAAATGTTAATATGTGACTTTTTTTTGGCTCTTTTAGCTAAAAAGGTTCCCGACCCCTGCAGTAGAGCAAATGGACCATTATGAAGTGTCATCCATGTATGACACATTCGCCTCACAGGGCTTCATCTCACTATCTCCACTTTTTGCTGAGCTGCTGCTGCGGTGCTAACGATAGCCACTGGGGGAAGACTTTATTACTCAAACACATGTTTGATGAGGGGAACAACATCGTAACATGCTTAAAAGCTCTGAAAAAAACGTTTGCATAATACCCCTCCTGTAATCAGGACCAAAGCAAGGCTAAGATTGAACTAAAATGGGAAAATCATGCGTAAAACTGAATTTTGCACTTTTTTTTTTCTTGCCGTGTTCGGAAAAAACCTCAAAGTCAGATGGAAGATAATAATTTGGCAATTTATTGTGCTGTCTTTTTTTTTTTTAGTTGTATATCCATCCCAATTTATATGAAAGAAAATTATCAACCTATCAATTTACGTATATTTTCCAGATAAGTGAAATCCAGGAGTGTAAGCACATATGTAATCTGTTGCTTCTGAGGCACCTGAATTTACTCGGAAACCCTGTACAGGTAAATACTGAGCCTTATGAAAACCAAAACCCACAGCCTGCATGTACTGTATGTATACTGTAGCAATTGGTTAAAGAAAATGGAACTTACTGACAGGAGCATCCAGACTTCAGGCTGTCAGTCGTCTTTTTGATTCAACATTTGACTATTCTGGACCAGGAGAACGTTACACCAGAACAGAAGGTAAGTCCACATAAAATAAAAGTCCTTTCATACCAATATGAAACAAAGTAAATGACTTGATGATCCTAATATACTTGTTTGTAGGTGTCCTCTGTGAATAGGTTTGACCCTCCTCTGGAAGTGGTGGCTGCCCGGGATCACATGACTCACCTGGTGTATCAGATGATGCAGCCTCAGGTGCTCTACGACAGGTTGGCGTCAGGAGCACTTTCTGCACTGTTCACTTAGACTCCATTCAACAAAAATCATCACATTACAATAGTTTTCTCAGATGGTACATTTATTTAATTATTATTGATAACCAGATGACAATCAGCTTGAATGTACTTGCTGCTTCTTATAAGAAAAGATGGATTTATCTACACCAGCTTTGCAGGAGATTGTCATTTCCTGAGCTCAGAGAATCAGACTTACACTTAATACAACAAGGCAAACAAAACAAAAACAGCTACACCACATCTTTAACCCTGCCAGATCTTATATCCCGGGGCCACCATATAAGACCTAGGTCGCCCGCATTGCCAACGACTTTAGCGAATATCATCCTGAAAACGTGTTAATGATCAGCGGCCATCTTGTTTTCTGTTTACATAGAACATGGAGGGCAAAAGTATGGAGTAACATTTGGGTCAAAAATGAGCAAATCTATGGGGTAACATTTAGAACAAACTTTTGTTGTTTTTTTTTTCTCAAAAATGCAAATACATGGAGAATAAGCACAGATTTCACATAGAAGGTCAGGTTTATAGACTTCTATGTTTATCGAAGCATATTTTAGTGGAATAATAATCAAAAAAGAGTTTCAAAAATAAACCTTTCTACAGTAACTACAGCCTTTATTTTCCGTCTCCTGCGCCAGGTCTAACCCACAAAACATTTTTCTAATGTTCACAGCCTTATTCATTGATGTTTTGCATATAGGGAAGGAGTGAGGTGAGAAATTCAATTTTCGACAAATTTTTTTGGTTGTTTTTCTGCTTCTATCATGATTACTTCATTGATATGACTCGACTACAGCATTCAGATGATACTAGTTCAATTAGTTATGAAAATAAAGAGTTCAAGCACTTGACGTCATGAAGACGTGTTTCAGAATCAATAAAACAAAATACATACCAGGCGAAAATGATAATAACAAATGCCCCAAGACCTGATAGGGTTAAACAGGGTGTGGTGTTTAAAGCTAAATTCCAGAATGATAACCCTCTTGTTATTTATAAGCAGGGGAATCAAGTCTGGTCACTGCGCCCTCCTTCGCACCGTAACTAAGCTGCAATGACGTGTTCTTAGTGAGCAACGTCACTCTTGGTCCCTCAATAACAATCCGTGGACCGCACGAGAGGCGAGAGTTTGTTCCAATCCGTGATAAATTCAGTTTTAGATGAACTTTCTGTGTGGAGTTTACATCTTCTCCGCGTGTCTGCGTAGGTTTCCTCTAGGTCAGGGGTAGGGAACCTATGGCTCAGGAGCCAGATGTGGCTCTTTTGATGACTGCATGCGGCTCTCAGATAAATCTTAGCTGGTATTTCTTAACACAATGAGTAATAGGGGTTACATTTCATAGTAATAAAAACATCAGTGTGGGCTTGTTTAGGGTTCTCCTGAAGATGACCACGTTGTGTGTAACATAAATACTGCCTAATAATAAATATTTATTTCATAACTAAATGGTTACACCCCTAGTAAGAATTATTTATTGTATTGGATAACTCCAGTATAACAACTTTGCAAAAAAAATAAAAAAATAAAAAAATTCTGAGGCGCACACATTTTGTTGTATTCAGCGTAAAAAACAATATTGTATGGCTCTCACAGAAATAAATGTTAATATATGTGACTTTTTCGGCTCTTTTTGCTAAAAAGGTTCCCGACCCCTGCTTTAGGTGCTCTAGTTTCCCCTACCCATAAATATAATATAAATGTATTATATGGTTCCCTCTGGGGCTAGGACTCCTCTGAAAAACAGATTCTTAATCTCAACAGGACTTTCTTGGTGAAATAATTTTTAATATAAATTCTTCATTGTTCAAAAACAACCACTGAGCAGTTATTAGTCACCTTAAATTTAAGTTGTGCAGACACTTTACCAAACAAAAAGCCAGACAGACTGATTATTTTCATATTCTGTTATACAATGAATGAGTCTGATATAGGATTAGGTGGTATGGGAAAAACATTCATGTCACAATGTCACAATAGAGCCTATAGATCACTGTTGTTGTACACATGGTAGCTTTATAATGCCTTTATAATGCCTTTGACAAAATTGTCAGATGAGGATTTAATATATCACGATTCAGAGTTATATCAAAGTAATGCCAGGCCTTAGTCTGATATCTTTTTACTTGTAGTTTTGATGGGCCACAGAAGAATGACAGAATTTCCAATTAGTGGAAAGCAACTGCCATTCCCCATTTCAAAACAAACTTGGCATTATACGCTTTGAAAGAATTGTTGTTGTTGCTGTAATACACTAAACACTTGCGTCTAAAGCTGGGGACACACGACAGGATTTTAAATCTTTGTGCACAGTCCACAGACATAAAGACACACCTGACAGCACATACACACACATGAGGAGTCCCACGCCAAATCATTGCTTCCGAGAAAGTTTTATTGAGCCACGTCTCCTCAAACTCAGGGAGGCTAAAACTCCTCTGGTGTGTAGCCAGCTTAATTGTGAATGTGAGGTCTCTTGAGAAACCTTGAGAAACTTATATCTACAGATATAATACAGACGGATGCAATATTGCCACGTGAATGTGGTCCTCAGGAACTGAGGAAAACATTTTCCCTGGTTGGAAAACACATAAGCACGCTCGCACAACTGAGGAAGACAACTGGGAAAGTGCGGAAATAGGCTGATTTGTTCATTTATTGTTAAATGTGAGCTTTTTGGCTAAACACTGCTACTGCTTAATGTGAGCAGCCGTTGTCCTCAGAGAAACACAATTGCGAGAGAAATGACAATAATGCTAACAAAAAGAAAATAACGTAACGTTTTATAAAACCACCAAAGCAAAGTTTAGCTTTTGAGAAGATTACACCAAACTCCAACATGCTTTTTATGTTGGAAAGTGGCAATTTAAATTCGGTGTAATCTAACATGAACACAAACCAACTGGGAACAACACCGTTCCATCTCGGGGTAAACGGGCTCCCCAGTCCACATAAACGCAGCATATTACTGTAATTTATAGTGTGTGTTTTTAGTAAGTGTTTCATCTTCAATATCAAAGAAATGTGGTTGTTATTAAGCATATATTAAACATCCAGCTACAGCGATGAAAAGACCAGATGAAAAGATCATATTTACTGCTCCCCTCGTACCTCACAGAACGGCCGCATCAGGCTGCTGTTTAAATTAACTGTAGGCGTTTTATGTCTTAAAGGCGGCCGCACTTTGCTCTCATCGCCGAGGCTGATTGTTCTCCTGTGCCGTATAAAAGTGCATAGGCCATATCGGATTAAAAGCAGTCATTATAAAGTGAAAGTCTATCAGCAGATGATGTGTGCGTCCCTGTGTCTTTAAGCAGTACTTTGCCCAGTGTGGACAGCCCGTACCCCATGCTGGTGCTGACTGGCCCTCAGTGCTGTGGGAAGAGGGAGCTGGCCCACAGACTCTGCCAGGAGCTGAGTGAATACTTCGACTATGGGTGAGTATAATATAGTCTATAACAGTGGTCGCGGAGTCATTTCTAGTGGGTCACAAGCCTTTCCTGGGAAACATTTTTTAAATATTTGTCTCCTACACTGCATAAAGTCATCTAGAAACAAGTAAATTACCCTTTATTTGAGGAACTACAATCAAGAAATCTGTCCATGATGCAAATTTTTACACTTTATTTAAGATTTTAAAAATAATCATCTTAAATGAATAATATATTTATTGTGTTTTTTGTGATTTGACCCCAATTCACAAATACACAGTATGCTGTCCTAAACTAACAGAAATGTGGCTTAAATAAACTGAGCTACATGTCTGAACATCAGCTGTTGCCTTCACCAAAACATCCGCCGAAAATTGCGGAAGAAAACAATAACAGTGATCGCTCCTATGCTATTAAATCAGAGAAAAAACAATGACGCGTCCAAATTGAGTAAAAAATGCTTTTTTACAAAGTAGAAAGTATTATATTTGTTTGTCAAATGTTGTGGAGTAAAAGTAATAAGTTGTCAACAAAATAGTTTTGTCCTGTTTTGTGTTCTTTTTTTGGCCTTGTCTTTGTTCCAGTTGTTTTGTTCATCATAAATAAATAAAAAACTAAATAAAGAGTATTAAAAGAAATGACTATTCAAGTAAAGTACAGATCCTCAAAAACTTCAGTGCAGTACTTAAGTAAATTTACTTTGTTATTGCCCAGAACTGGTTAAAATGAGTCCGTTGTTAATCTACATTCTATGGTTTTAGCTGAGTAGGACTGGGTATTGTGTCATTTTTAAATATTTTTTGGTACCTCATCTAGAATCATAAAACACAGCAATAATTGTCATTCATTCCATAAAAGACAATTTCTTTTAATTATATATCATTTATTTGAGCTGAAACAACTAAGTAACTTTCTTGAATGCTGTCTCAGGACTCGCTTGACAGAGAAACTTGATATCTATTTTTTCAGTACCAGTTTTCGGTTCTTCAAAACATTTTTTAATACCATGCTGGTATCATTTAACAGTACCCAGCCCTATACCTGAGATTTTTCACATCAACCACCAAAACATGTGCATTCATTTACATAGGCCACTAGTTCCCAAAGTGGGGTTCTCAGAGGTGCAAAAGGTTGTCAACAAATCAATCACATAAAAATAAAATGAGTTTCGTAGTTTAGTGCGCTTTATATGAATTTTGTTTAGTATGATCTAATTTACCCTATTTTACTATAACCTTGTATTCTATATGTAAATGTATAAGGAAAACCATTACATAAAGTTTTATATTGAGTGAATTCTCATCATTGTGGAATGATAAGAATCTTTGAATGCATAAGGGGGCGGCAACACTCTCAAGTTTGGGAATAGTTGACGTAGGGTAATGTAGGGGCAAAGAAAACTTGGATATAAGACAAATGTAAACAATAAAGTAGGAAGGTTATTTAAAAAAACATAGCAATGAATGTTCTCTGAGACGGTAAGCTCTGTAATCCCTTTGACTTTCTCCCAACGCCAGACAATCAATAGAAAATAATCAACACTCTAAACCTCATAATCTTCCCCGTGGTAATTATAATCATATAGGATTACAAAAGCAATGTACCTCTTTATTAGCTTTCATAGATCACATTTACTGTGCAAACCTTGTCTGTGAACTTAAGGGCAACATAATAATTGTTGTATTAATTGAAATCGAGCTACAGTGTACATTTATCGATTTGAGACTCTGCGGCGGCCGTACTTTCCTCTCCCAAGGTTGTTCAACACCGAAACACTGCCCGCTACGCAGTAATGATCTGGCAATGCTTTGTTAGCTAACGACATTCTACATACATTTTTTACTTTTTTGAAAGAACAACGATCATCAAAAAGTAAACAAGCTTGATCCTTTCTGTGTGGAGGTTTACTTTTCTCGCTGTGTGTAGATGCACTTCGGTTTCCCTCTTTAAACTAAAACATCCACACTGCACAGTAGGCAAATCTGTGAGCCCATATTGTCTAGATCAGGGGTGCCCACACTTTTTCGGCTCGAGAGCTACTTTGAAAGTCAGCGAGGCTGGAGATCTACCTATAGATTTTTATGAAGGGCGCGAGGTGGACTTTTTCCCAGGATAGTTATAATTATCTTGTTATTTATTCATTTTTAACATTAAAACATTTTGAAAATTGCCTCTACAATAAAATAGAACTATAATGTATTATACGATGGAGAGAGAACATTTTCAAATTGATAAATGTTGATAGAAAGTATGTGTGATAAAATTACACTACTAGTAGATTTTTATGAATAGTATTTATTTATTTATAGTTTTGGCAGTCTGGGTCCCATACACAGGGCTATCATTACCCCAAAGATTGGTCATATTGTCCAAAATAATTATATAAAAAAAAAAATAGCAACTCATCATCACTTCATCTGCTCTAATCTGAATCATTTTGATGGGTGTCTCCTTGGTAACACTCAGGGGCAAGGCTTCAGACTTTGACAAAGTCCACTCTTTTGGCTCATCTAACAACAACAAACTGTGTGAGGTGAGGAACACAGCTTTACCTGTCAGCTCCTCTTCCAGCGCTCACTCTTTTCACTACTTCATGTAGCGTACATGTGGGCGCAGCGTCACTGTTTGTCACGCAGAGCTCCATCGGTAAAAGCTGACCGCAGGGGTGTGCGCTACAGACGCGGCCAAACAAACGCTGATATACACCGGACTCAAAGGAAAACGGGTGAAATGCGGCCAGTGTTATACCAGTGATGGTCATTATGATCTGGTTGTAGTTCGCATGGGTCCCTCGCTCTTGAGAACATTCCCACGTGTAACCGGACGCTCGTTCCTTCCGTGCATCAACCATAGTACCAAATGCGAGCAGACAACTTGGAGAGATAGGACTCTGCGATCGACTTAATTTGCTTGGCGAGCTACTGGTAGCTACACAGCATTTGTGTGATTGCATATTTTTCTTTTACAGTGTCTGCCACACCACTAGGGGCGCCTACTTTGGAGAAGAGGATGGAGTTGACTACCACTTTGTCACTGAAGAAGACTTTCAGAACATGATTCATATGGTATGCCCATTTAACTTTTTTCTGGGCAGCATGGTGGCTAATATGGCATATATGGCTCTTGCCTCACAGCAAGTTTGCATATTCTCTACATATCTGGATGAGTTTCCTCCTGGTGCTCTGGCTTCCCTTCTCCCCAAAACAGCACAATAGGTTAATCCTGCAGTCAGGTGATTGTTAGCCTGGCTGAAGATCTGGAGATGGGCCCTCAAGAGCTGTGCACTGCTCCTAATGGGTTGCCCTAGCAGCATCAAACAAATTTTGCTATGAGGAACAATAAATTATACCGTAACCATACCTCCTCTCTGTTACCTTTTTAGGATCAAACTCTTTCGATCGGAGCCGAATGGAGTGGGTCACTTGAGAGAGGTTTTATTAGGTGGGGCCCCCCTTTGTTTTGCGTTTCACTGCTTCGGATAATCAGGTCCAGACCACTGTAGGAGTGACCAACAGGTGGCGCTCTGGGGCTATATTCATGCCGGTTAATTCAGAGCGAGAACTACTTTCTAGGTTTTGACAAACGGCTGTTGCTAACAAGTTAGCTTTGTTTTGCCAAACATTAATTTGCCATTTTTACAGAATACGACACTGACGCCAAAACAGGTCAGCGCTTGTTACATATGACCAAGTTACAATTGTTTCTGCTTTTAGTCTTATTGTATAGGCTCTGTGCACAAAATGTTTTTGGCTAACTTCCTGTTGGCCAGTGTAGGGTAGACGCTACTTCCTGTCCGCTACTTCCTGTCCACATTTAAATGCAGTGTTGCTGAGTAATGGATTACTTTAATTACATTACTTTTTTAGTAATTGAGTAATGTAACAGGATTACAGTTGCAAAACTGGTAATTACATTACAATTATTTTACCAAGTAATGAGTCCGTTACTTTTTAAATAATATTTTGAGCAGAAAACATTCATTTTCAGATTAAGGCCTGTGCAAAAGCCGAACGCAGCTGCTGTACATTTAGTTTTTGGTTTAGTTTTGTGTGGAGCAGTAAACATTATTCAACCAAGTCACAGCCAAAGCAAGATTTACACAAATTTCATTCCAAAACACTGAGCAGCTGTTGTTTGATCCTTTTTTTTTAAAATACCAAAGTAACTAGTAATTAGTAATCAGATTACTTTTCAAACAAAGTAATCAAAGAAGTAATGAGATTGCTTTTATAAAGAGTAATCAGTAATCAGTAGTTGGATTACTTTTATGGAGTAATCCCAACAACACTGTTTAAATGTACATTGAAAGTAAAATCATATTTAAAATCAGAAGAACACCTAAATAAATGTCATGCAAAGTGTGTTTCATTGTGGTGCTATTTTACCATTTGTTAGCATCAAATGAGCGTTAGCCTTTAGCTTCAGGACCAAAACATCGACAGTGTGAAGTACTGTATTTACATTACATCCTGTGTAGTTTGTTTATTTCATGTTATAAGTGATTATCCAACAGCTGCAGGTTTTCAGCTACGTACTATTTAAATATTTCAACAAGACACAGCTAACTCTTCATAGGAATAAACAAGAACACGAAACCGTTGTTACCCTTTAAAGTTAGCAGGAAGGTGCAAACCAGTCCAACAAGCAAACCACGCCCATTCTGCTCTCATGGAAAGGGGACTGATATTTCCTTGGTGGTCTGGATACTATGTTGATTGATTGAGCTTCTAACATATGCTGTATGTCTGATGCCCCTCCTGGTACAAGCTTTATCCAGTTATTGTGACTTTGGAGCAGCTCAACAGTCCCACTGTTAACTCAAAGTACACTTGGTTGCAGTGGCATTATGTGAGTACGTTTTTAATTGAAATAATAACAATTAGTGGCGTTAAGTGGTTGAGATAATTAGCTTTAGCAGTGATTGGAGTGGTTGAGGTCTGCAGGCTGATAATAGCTTAATAAAGACACATTGCGGAAACCGAGCTCTTCCTGGGGGCGTAATGGCTTTAATTTAATTTCTTCCTAATGAGTAACAGCATGCCACTCAAGCTTTTCTTTCACTGTCACAGCTATAAAAACGCCACATAATATTGTAAGTATGTAAAAATATACTCCGGGTTCGAGAGGGGCAATGTTATTCTCTATACCATTCATTTCCTTATCACATATGCAAAAACCTGTGTTTCATGTAATTGTGTTTACCGCAACTAAGGGTGAAGACTTAAAAGTGTCAGTCCCATCTGAAATGCGCTGATTCAGATTCTGTGGCCTTGCAAACCACAAATCATTTACATTGCCAATTAACTGTGTTTAACATGAGTATAATGATTTTCTTGTGGCTTACCAATTTGTATTCATCCTGTTGTTTGTGTCAAATCTCTGGTTTATGAAATATTGCCATTGTGTTAGTCACATGGCAATGTGTTAGCCACATTGCCATGTGTTAGTGGGAATGGACTCGAGTATCCAGGTTGTTAACCAGCATTTTTAGAATCCTGGTTTTGTCTGTGTCCATGTAAACGCAGCTTGTGCAAACTTGAAAAACGGATACGACGGGAGCACAAAATTTCCATGAACGACTGTAGTTTATACCAGGGCTTTTAAAACCATGCATTATGACATCAGCAATTCAGCATACTTTTCAAAACAACCACAAACCTGTACAGTATTCATTTTCTTCTTTTCACATTTATCAGTGAATCTATGTCAGTACTTCACTGTCTTCAGTGTTTCATTGGACAGTTTTTGTTCCTGATATCATCCAGATTCAGATTCAGAAGTCTTTATTATTCCCATGCAGGGCACTTCTTTGCAGCAGCAACCCTGCCAAATGTACAAAACAGACAAACAAGTATGTGCTACAAGAGTTCACACGATGAAAACGCAAACCATTAATTAAGAATTTAAAAATAGAATTGCAGAAGGAACAAATTATTTAGAGTAGCCCATCCATCTTCTTCTGCATATCTGTTTCTGAGTCGCGGGAGCAGCAGTTCCAGCTGCTCGGATCACACTGCACCATTGGCTCGGTGGGTCCATGATGCTCATTCAGCGTGATGGTCCCTCATCATAAGGGATTTGTGAATCGCCAGATCCATCCACCAACTTAAGGTGGCGGTTCGACATGGGGTTGTTCCTTATATGTTCAGAGACATTTCCTAAAATGCCATGTGTTTGCAACATTACTCAAGTATTGAGCTCCTTGCTATACTAGGTCATTCCATTTGAAATCAACACATTTTGTGAAAAAACTCTGCTCGACCATCTCAGATTTGCTACAAACTTTCTTGAGTGTAGTTTATAGACCTTTCTCAGTCATGTGACTTAGAATGGAACGCCGGCCTGTTGGTTGGCATTCCGCTGATTTTCTCCACCCGCTGCATGTTATTAGCTGTTCTTTACAATGGCGTTACCGGTCTTGACGCTCTCCAAGACGGTTCAGCACTTGAGTGGTCAGGTCAGACAACGATATCTGAACAAATGCTCGTTTGACCTTTCTCAGCTGACATCATCAGCTAGCGAAACTTATGTTGCAACAATGGGTTGCTGCAAGCAATTCAAATCAAAACATGCTATATCTCTATGCTCTGTCCAATCAGAGTCTTGTGGGCAGCAAAAGTCACATGACGGGTCCTGAGCTCCGACAAACGGTTCAAGTGCTGAACCGTCTTGGAGAGCGTCAAGACCGGTAACACCATTGTAAAGAACAGCTAATAACATGCAGCAGGTGGAGAAAATCAGCGGAATGCCAACCAACAGGCCGGCATTCCATTCCAAGTCACATGACTGAGAAAGGTCTATACCCAATAGTGAGAGTTTAAAGTTAGAAGTTGGTGTCTTTTGTGCTTTTTGAAATAAATAGGTTTAAAAAAGGTGGGTGTGTCAGGCCAAAATCATGGCTTCTGTAAAATCCCAAACTTTAAGCAGCTCTAAATCCTCAGTAGTTTGACTAAAATTAAAGCCATTTTCAGAGTTTGTTCTACACTTTGTGGACTACAGCATGGTGTACAACATAGGATTCAATTTTGTATAATTTTACAAGTCTGTTTGGTTATCGGATTGGATCAAATCTTGAAAATGGGTTGTTCAAAAGGGAAAGAAGGATTCTGAAATTAGATTGGATCACAGAATCCAATCCTAGTTTCAATCTGGATCAAACCTTCACTTTGTGTTGTTCAAAACTTGTCAGTAGGATTTGGATAACTTTGATCCAAAAAAACAGGATTATCCTGATCCCAACACGGGGTAGGATTTCAAGGTGGAATTCAGGAAGAAAATGTAGTAAAAATTTGTCAAATAATACATTTGTATCATTGTGTGTCATTGTGTATATACTTTTATTTATATTTTGCACTTGACTTGTTTAACTGTTACAGTGATACAGTAGATAAAGTAGACATAGGCTACCAATTAAGCCTTTCAGTAAAGTAAAAATAAAATAAAAATGATCTTGTCCCCATGAAATAATCCCCCAAACAGATTTCAATAACAAACAGAAATAATATATTACATTTTTCTGTCATTCAACTCATTCAAATTATAAATGAAAGTGGATGTTTATGTTTTTTTGTGTTTTGTCTTGACCAGCTTCTGTTCATTTTTTAAGTGTTTTGTACATATAAAATTAGTTTTACTTATCCATTATCAAACACTTAAAGTGACCCCATGTTGGCTCTTCTACCTGTTGTTCTTTACAGCTGGTGGCCCACATTGTGATATGTTGTCCCATTTAGAGCACTGGTAATCCAAATTTGGCAATCTTGAAAACTGTGTATCTGGATCAGAGTGATCCAATCCAATGTTCCTTTGAAAAACTGGCATAAAAGTAAGACAGATTTCCTGATCCTGGAGAGCAAAGAATGGGATTTCCAAATCCAGATCATTTTAATCCAGATTAAATTTTTTGAACAACTTGTCCCAGGAGACTCAACGCACACGGCTACCATTACTGCCCTCCACTTCAGATATTTAACCCCACTCATACGCAACACAAATGCAACCAATTACTATTGTGTTCTTTGGAGATTTATGCTACAGATCACCGACTCTTGGAATAAGTAAAAATTGGGTTTGCGGGTCTGGGGTGCAGGTTCTCCTCCTCTCTCCCTGTGAAGTGTGTTATATAAGAGGCTGACATATGGAGGTGAGGGTCAGACAGTGATTTACACAGGCAGAGCTTTGAAGTTGTTATTGATGTCTTTTGTCTAGCTCCCTCAAAGGCACTGGGTAATGTTAACACTATGCATGCGCACTCTTTGGTCCGTTTCTCGTCTCCCCCTTCAGCCAGCTTACCTGCTCAATGCCTTTCATGTGTCAGCTGGCATCTCCAATGGGCTTTCCAGTAATGAGCAATCAGAATCTCTTCAAAGCTATCCAAATCAGTGCAGAAAGTAATCTTTATGCCCAACTAAATTAGACCTAATCACCGAATTCTGAGTTAGTTCACATAAAATGGGTGGCTACGATTTCGAGACAAAGGCGTCCTTGGGCAAGATTCTTCACCCAAATAGACTAATGCCTATGTGAAAATTAGGATCAAAACCAAAATATCGTTACTGGAGCTGGTATCAAAAGTATCGACCCTCATGTCTAAATATCAATACTTTAATTTATTCAAAATGATGATCCATTCATCCATTTTTTTCCGCTTTATCCGGGCCAGGTCCTGGGCAGAGATGCCCAGACTTCCCGATTCACGCACACCTCCTCCAGCTCTTCCTGACCCCAAGGTGTTCCCAGGCCAGCTTAAAGACATTAACAGATTTAGTTTTTAGTTTTTCTGCTCATTGCTCAAGTGTTTTGTGTTTTGTACATATAAAATTAGTTTTACTTATCCGTTATCAATCAGTTTAAGCAGGTACTGTAAGTGAGCGACATGACATTTTTTTTGGATAGTTTTGTTTGTTTTAATGCATGTTAATGTAAATGTATTGACATTAGTACTGTATATATATTAGTATTAGTATGGGGTCACTAAAAAATTCTAGCCCCAGTTTTTCTTGGTATCAGATCAAATCCAAAATTACTGGTGAAAATAGTGTGTGAATAGAGTGATTGGTATTGGGCGGAAAAGGCTTTTGCACAGGTGGGCAGTGCTATATTGTATTTCCTTCAGTCAATTGCTATTGATACATGCAGTGTTAATTTTGGCAAACATATTTTAATTGAGTATAGTCTTATTCTCTTGACAAAAATGTTTTGTCAACATTTAGATAATCCTTTTCTATTTTAATCTAGCTCTAGTCAACTAAACCTTTATGTAAATTTAGTCAACTTTACAATTATATTATTTAATATAATTATATTTAGTCTACGTCCACTGCTTCATGGAGCTTTTCCACATGAACAAAGCACAGACCTGTTCCTTTGGCAGTGAATTGAAATAACATGAGGCTCTTTCTTTTGTTACTGGATGTTCTGATGTGTTTTGTCTTTTTAGTCGACTTTTAGTAGACTAAAATATCAATACATACATAGTCATTTTTAGTCTCATTAACTACATCAACTACTTCATTTAGTTTCAGTCTAATTCTGTGGCCCCATGCATGAACCTGATATACCACATTAATCTGACAAAATTGAGATTAAAAGTAATGCTGTGTTCATTAATGCAATGTATTCAAGTATTTGAGTATATTTGTGGTATATTAGGTTCATGCATGGGGCCACGGAATTGTCATAAGAATATTACCATGACTAAAACGATGACACACGGGACATTTCTTGGTTTAATGAATGAATAGATATTAGAACATGAAGCAAAAGGCCTCCTAAATGTAAGTGAGGAGCAGTAGGTCAGTCCATTGATGTTTTTAACCTGACCTCTCACTTTTGACCCTTGAACTCCTCACAGAGAGTGAAGCTCAGTTTATGGTATGGTATAAACGACCATCGTACCAGTTTTACCTTGAGTTATAAGTGCTATAAGTATTCCTGTTTATACTTTAGCAAAATATCTCAATGTTGAAGTCTTGTGTGGTTTGTACATGATCTGTTGATGATTCATTTTTACAGAAAGTAATTAAGATGAATGGTAGGTTTACTTTGGGTGCTCCAGTTTTCCCTCTGTCCTTATGTCACGAGGGTCCCCTGTGGGAACCGGTCCCCTGGAAAAGAGGTTATGATTTACTTTTTACTCTTACATTGAGTCTTACATTGAGTTTTTCAATATAGAAATTTGAATATTTGTTTTTTAAAGTTTATACATCCACTTAATCATTAATATTTATGTCAATTACCGTACATTTTGGAAGGTTTCTCGTGTTCCATTTTACAATCCACTGCCGGTCTCTTTCTGACTACCCACACATAATATAAATCCATGTTTTGTTTGCATTTAAAAAACAGTTAGTGCCATCTGTCTATCAGTCTGTTTTACCACAAACATTTACTAAAAATGCACAGGTTGCAGGGCCTGTCCCTAAACCTAATCTTCACAAGGCTTGTAAATCGCGCTGCTCTCATAAAAATGCTCAGACGTGAGCCAGAGGTCGTTTGTGACTGGTTACACAGGGAGGATTTTTTACCCCCTGACCTAAAGGTTAAAAGTTCAGCTCACAGGTGAGGCTGTTAATCTTGACAGAACACGCTGAGGATTGCGACCGCTTTAGGTCAGAAACATAGCCTGTTGTATCATGATGAATATCGGGGCAATAAAGCCTGGTACCTGGACTTAGCCTTTGTGCATTGATGTAATAAATACCAAATGTCTTCTTCTCAGGGTAAGTTTATCCAGACGGTGGAGTATGGGGGTCACCGGTTCGGCCTCACCAGAGACGCTTTGGAGGAGGTGGCCAGAGAAGGGCTGGCCTGCTGTGTGCATATGGAGCTGGAGGTCAGTGCTAAACACCAGTGAAGGAGTCAAGAAAAATGGTCTGATAAACCTTTGAACTGTATGCCTTGTCATGTTTATGTTTCTTTTTTGTGTCCATAGCCGCACTTTCTACATGTTCTAGCTGCTATGTGTCACGCAAAGAAATGATTAACCTTTTAGCTTTGTTTTTTTGTGTGTGTGTTTAATGTATTTTTATGTGCACAAGAAGCACTGTAGTTGTATCCTGATCTCTTCTGTTCTATTTTTGAAAATTAGTTTGCTTCATTTCAGTTAAATTGCTTAAAGGTGGATTATTTAACTTTTTATGTAAAAAAAAAAAAACACCTTAATATTAGTATTAGAGCGTATTTGACCTTTTAGTGACCCAGTGGCTGTATGGGTGCAGCATGGCACCTTTGTTATCCATCACAGTGGTCTCTGTGGCGCTCAATCAAATATTTTTTTAGGATTTTGTACCAGAAATCTACCAGAAACTTCCGAAACTCCCAAAAAATAGAGAAGAATTATAGGGTTTTCAACCAGTGGTCCGTGGCAGTACTGCTGGTGGTCCGTGACTTGCTATCCAGTTTAACTACTAAAAATACACTAGCTGCATATTGACTCGAATGAATCTAGTTGATATCCATCCATCCATTTTCTTCCGCTTTATCCGGGGTCAGGTCACGGAGGCAATAGTCCAAGCAGAGATGCCCAGACTTCCCGATCCGCACACACCTCATCCAGCTCTTCCTGGGGGATCCCAAGGCGTTCCCCGGCCAGCTGAAAGACCTGGTCTTTCCAGCGTGTCCTGGGTCTTCCCCGGGGCCTCCTCCCAGTGGGACGTGCCTGGAACACCTCTCGAGGGAGGCGACCAGGTGGCATCCGAAACAGATGCCCGAGCCACCTCAGCTGGCTCCTTTCGACGTAGTTAGGAGTAGTGGCTCTGTTCCGAGCTCCTCTCGGGTGACTGAGCTCCTCACCCTACCTCTAAGGGTGCGCCCAGCCACCCTGCGGAGAAAACTCATTTTGGCCGCTTGTATCCGGGATGACCCAAATCTCATGACCATAGGTGAGAGTAGGAACGTAGATCGACCGGTAAATCGAGAGTTTCGTCTTTCGACTCAACTCCTTCTTCACCACAACAGTCTGATACAATGACCGCATTACTGCAGACGCTGCACCGATCCGTCTGTCAATCTCCCGCTCCATCCGTCCCTCACTCGTGAACAAGACCCCGAGATACTTGAACT
>OMNZ01109395.1:0-10418 GCA_900303255.1 Lesueurigobius sanzi | reverse complement strand
ATAAGTCTGCGGTTAGCAATATCAACTAACAAACCATGAGCACACAAAAAATCAGCACCAATGATTGGAGCAGACACAGAGGCAACTACAAAGTCCCACTCAAACTTGCGGCCGTGGAAACAAACAGTTGTCCATTTAGTGCCGAAAGTCCCGATAGGAGAACCATTAGCCGCGCTTAGCTGTGGGCCGCAGCCATGGCGCGAAACATCTGGGCCAGTGGGGCGGACTAAACTCTTCTGAGAGCCAGAGTCAACCAACAACCGACGTCCTGACAGGGAGTCTTTAATAAAGAGCAGCTCACCTTATTCGCCAGCGCCCACTACTGAGCGCCGGCCACCACGTTTCCCCGACACCTCATATGTGCAGGGCGGGACACAACGCTTCGCTTTGCTACCAAACCTCCGGTGGTAGAAACAAAAGGAGCTGCCAAGCGGGCTCCCACGACGCATCCAAAGCTGGAGTCTCAGAGGAAACGTGGTTGTCTTCCACCTTCGACATGCTCACAGTTGGGGTCACCAATGTGGCGGAGAAGAAACGAGGCACAAGCAATTAAGGCGAGTCAACTTTATTCTCTCGAGCCAACAACAGAATGCCCGAACAACCGGGAAAACATAGCCTTAAAGGGCTAGACACGCCCCTAAAACCTCAAAGGCTGCTGGGTGAGAGACACCCCATAATATGTACACCACAACATCATATTTTAATCAAAAAACAAGGATTATAATAATATAAATATATAACACTGGTAATATGCCTTCAAGTGACATCACAAAATCCTAAAGCGCTTAGTTTAAAATTGAGGTGGAGGGCAGCTGAAAATTCAGATTGTGCCTCGATACCATCCTGTCTCAGAGGTCTACAGACAGTTCCTTTGACTTCATGGCTTGGTTTGTGCTCTGACATCACTGTCAGTTGTGGGACCTTATAGACAGGTGTGGGCCTTTCCAAATCAAATGCAATCAGTTGAACTGACCACAGCTGGACTCCAGTCAAGTTGTTGAATCATCTCAATGATGATCATCGGAAACAGGATGAATCTGAGCTCAGTATTAAGTGTCATAGTAGAGGCTATGAATACGTGTGATATTTACCTTTTTTATTTTTAATAAAATGGCAAAAAATTCAAATAAACTTCTTTCACTTTGTCACTATCAAGTATTGTGTGGAGATTGATTAAAAAAATAAAATAAACTATAATTCATTTTGGAATAAGGCTGTAACATAACAAAATGTGGAAAAAGTGAAGGGGGTTGAATACTTTCTGAATGCACTGTACATTAAGAAATGAGCAGATTGTCCAGTAGAAGTGAAAAACGGCACTCTATGCTAGCCGCTAGCATGTAGCATGAAGCTAACGGTAGCATTATGATGAATTGAGCCCCTTTGTTCCTCTTCATGTCTCTGTGTCTTTATTTTATATAACATACATCAGTAATTCAGCATTTGCTGAAGTGGTTGTGGAGCAGTTGGTTGAAATGCTTTGTTGTCCCCCTCACTGTTTCCAACGGACCATTTGTGGGCATTCCCAAAGTTGTTGTCTGCATCTATAGGCAGCTGCCCTCCAACGGAAATAGCATTCTGTAACGTGAACGCAACCTATTAGCAGTGTGCTTTATCAGGTAGCAGCTATGCTGGACATGGAACATATAGTGTGCTACTTCTGCACGGTGCCATATTTACACTGATAATAATGTTGACTTGCTGTAAACATCTGTCTCTGAAGCGGCGGAGCTGTTAGCGCCTCTAATAAGCAGCAAAAACACCTCCATTTCACCAGAGATACAGCTGAAAATACCACTCATCTTGGCACCTGGAACCCTGCTACTGAAGAAACTACATCTAGCATATGGTACACACAGTTGTTCTGCAACAAGCCAAAGGCAAATCGTCAAGTTGAGCTCCTAATGCCAACACAAGCTACGGCTTACGCTTACAGTGGCAACTTTCCTACAGTGCGTCGCCTGCTCAGTGCGTTTGGGAGTAAAACTTGCTGGTTGTTGTAAGTAAGAATACGAGTGAAGACTTTTTATTTGTGCATCAGTTTTGAAATAGGATTGTGCAGTTGAAATGAATTACCAGCCGTAGGAATCAGTCAGAGTCAAAGTGTCATGACTGGGTTGTAGATTAATACACAATTTACACAATATACATTATATAAGTGATTATTATGTGATAGATACCTCTGTTAATATGTGCAAGTAACTTTTATTGGTGTCACTTGAGCATTTATTGTCAATTTCATGGTTTGCAGGCTAGTTTTCAAGCATTTCTGTGACTATGATCCAAAAAAGTGACCCTGCCAGTTGTGAAATGTGTTCTCAACTGGCAACTCATCTCTAAGAAGAAACAGGATTTTAAAAATGTGTTATGTTAGGAACGTGTTTGGACCACAACTATCAATTTATTTTACTCACTCCCTCTTCCATTATTTGTCATTTTTTTAATTATGAAAAATCAGGTATAGTGCCTTTAAGTTTAATATGTGAGCAGTAGGGAAACCAAAATAGGCCATGTGTTAAAATATATTAAAACTGATGACGAACCATTGGAAATTGAATTTAATGTGTGTCCGTAATGGGAATGTTTAAAAAACAGGCCGACCCTGAACAACTGTCCTTTGTCCTGAAGACGTGCAGTGTCTGTAACGTTCTATATGCAGCACATATTGAGATGGAAACCACTTTGGCATTCAGTAAACAGCACATTCTAAACATCAAGGAAGATCCAAATTGAATGAGGGTTGAATTTCCGTGTAAATGCCAATCTTTCAACACGTTGATTGTGGCTGACCAAGGTTTTTGCAACACTAATTTACCTCAACACTAATATAATAATGAAATATATGCAAACTACGATTTGAAAACATGCCATGAACTCTAGCTATTTCCGTATTGGCAGTCCTGGCACTCGCTGAACGCCAATGTCTTCGGGGCTGGCAGGTCGAAGCCATGAATCACTGTTTCTCAAACTATTAGCCTTTCTCACCTTGGCTCATTCCTCAGGCGTTTGCTGTAAATAAAAAATAAAAAAAAACAAGAACTCCTAAGTCTACTCATCCCGAATGTGTTTTCACTCTCTTGGTTATATAAGAGACAGCTGGGAGCCTCTGGGCATGGAGAGATGGGCCTGACCGTAGTCCCAGCCGGCCCAACGCGATCCGTACAACTTTTGATTATTTGTTTATGCACAAAGTGGAAGTGGTGTGTGAGGTGGAAGGCATGTTTAATAAGTGGCATGATATACGGTGAAACCAACAGGGAGGAGGGTGTGAAGCAGTTTGCAAAGCCAGAGTATCATATGACATAAAGATTATTGCACAAAGAGGGCTACAGCTGTGGTTCTCAACGGGTCGATCGGGATGCTTTTTCTGTGGGACGCGAGTCTTTTTCAGGGAAAACATCTTTTGATAAGTTAAAATGACTAACACACAGCACAAGGTGATGTCTTGATAAGTTAAAATGACTGGATTGAAGTTAGGGCTGCACAATTATTTTAAATACTGCAATAACCTACGCCCACAGGTTTTTTTTCTGCATCTCCAGCGTTTCATGAAGC
The DNA here is from genome assembly GCA_900303255.1 of Lesueurigobius sanzi. NCBI lineage: Eukaryota > Metazoa > Chordata > Actinopteri > Gobiiformes > Gobiidae > Lesueurigobius > Lesueurigobius sanzi. The sequence goes on along the minus strand of OMNZ01109395.1, from coordinate 6,863 downwards.
TGAAATATAATAAATAGCACCACAATGTATAATAGCAGTTTTTTGCTGACGATGCAATAATATCGGAAATCACGATGAACATTTTGAATCATTGCTTAAAGATAATGGTCATAAAACTAGAGGAGCACGTGGCTAAACAAAGTGTGCACACGCCACACTGTCAGTTCTACAGCAGAACCCAAACTCAATGAAAAAAGAGAAAACCCAATCGCAATCACAATTTCTGTCTACAAAATCTCAATTAGGTTTTTGTCAAAATCGTGCATATTTTACCTGAATTGGAGTATTTCTGATTTGTCAAGTAAAACTGTGTCCAATGGAAAAGGACCTTTTGATTTTAAAATAAGAAAAAACAATTTATGTGCAGTAAAAGGAGACTTATAATCTAATTTTATGTTCAATATATAGTATATTATTTTCTTATTTTAAAGTGAACAAATCGTGCCTATTATAAATCTTAAAAACAGGCTTAAAATCTTTCATTAGGATGTCTGTGCATTGATATTTACATTTTATAAATTCAAATAATGCCTCTGTGAGGATTACACGATGTTCATAAATAGTAGCGCCAGGGCTGATGAGGATTTGGCCTGGTTCGCCCCCTACAGCCAAGAGTGGGAATCACATGGTAAAAATAATCAATTAGCTTTGATTTAAACGAGTGGCTACAGAACGGCTCGGAACCGCTTAAAAGCTCAACAAAGTCGATTTAGCATGATATGTCTCCTTTAAGAGGCAGACAATTTTGAAATTAGATATTTTTCTTAGAGAAGAAAAATATCTAATTTCAAGTAAATTGAGATTTATTCGCTAATCTTGAGTGCAATGATAAAGTTTATTATCTCGTTCCACAGGCAGATTTTTCAATTAACCTCAAATCAATGGTACATGTACCTATGTACAGTGGGTTGCATAAATATCTGCACCCCTTCAACTTTTTGACCCCACTTTTTTATTCGTAAAAAAAGTTCCAAATCATGTATAAATTTCATTTCACTTCATCATTGTGTGTCCCATAGTGTGTGTCTTTCACATAAAATTTCAATTGAATACATGTATGTACAGTATATGTACCTAGTATGGCAAAATGTCAAAAAGTTGAAGGGGGTGCAGATATTTATGCAACCCACTGTATCTATCAAATTCTCCATCTAAATAGCTTATAATGAACTATTATTATAAACTCGTCTCTCAAAAGGACTGATGAAAACTTTTTTTTAGTTTTACACTTATTCACTGCTTAATTCACCAATAATCTGAGGGTAAAACAGGATTCTGCAGGATTATACATAAAATATTCAATTGTTATTTGGGTTTGCGACTAATCCAAGAGGAACAGTGGGTCCGGCCGCCGTGACAGTCGGGAACCCCTGGGCTAAAGCATATGTACGCACAAGTGAGATCTCTATGGAGGATAATGTATGTGTGATTAAAGAGCCTACAGCTAAGGTGCTCTGTGCTGTGAATCACATGTCATGAGGAAAAGGCAGATAATTGAATTTCACAACACGGCTCCGTGCTTGACATTACATTTACATTAGTATTTCCCATTAGTTAAACAGCAGCAGGCTTGGAACTGAATGTGCTTGTCCTTCTAGGGTTTCTTTTTGCTAATATTGTTTTCTGTTCACACAAAACAAAAGAAATCCCATGATGTATAGCCGTATGCTAATTACAATAAGTGCTTTGCTTTGCAATTGTGGACCGTTGTGAGATAATGTTTGTTGTAGCAGCAGTTTCTCGTGCTAAAAAAAATAAAACAAATTCACATGATGCCCAATTAGAGTCCTACTATATGTGGCAGCTCACAACATTTCCGGGCGCAAGTCGCAGCAGGACATCGGAGAAAAACACCAAAGAAATGTTTTTTTTGAAAATTAGTGATTTTGGCTTTTTTGCAGAATCTGTTAGTTGAGATCACGGAGAAATGTCTCCATGTTTCAGATAACAGTATTGTGATCTTTAAAAGCGTTCATTTTGTGTTTGAAATCTGCTCGTTTTTTACGGAGATTGTCTCCTGCGGTGGGGGCGTGGCATTGCCGCGTACGTGTCTGCATTTCAATACTGGTTTACCCAGTTCTTTTGTTTTCTTCGTTATTGCCCCCGCCCTGCGAGAGCATCTCGTGGCTAATTATGCAAAGCCCTGGCCGTCTCACTCCCTAACAAAACAAACAATAAAGTCGGAAAAAGGATGGACGCCGCAAAGATTATGGCCGTGGCTGTTTATTACCCACATGGCCTGTGGCTGTTTATTACCCACATGACCTAAGCTGCCCACCTCTGGTTAGTTGTGCCCCAATATCAGTCAGCCTGAAGATGCCCATGTCACTTCATACTTGCCCACTGTGGCTTTCATGCTGGTGGTCGTTGAAAGCCACAGCCCAATGCGATCTCTACTACTGCTTTCAAGCAAAGCATACACTCGGTGAGTCACAGTCCTCTCCAAAACTTTTACGCACATTCACTGTTTTGAAGCGAAGCGACTGATTAACCATTGAAAATGCTCAGATCGACAACTCATATCCTGACAGACTCTCCGCCTCACCCTTTTCTATCCCTTCGCTTAGCGGTGAGTCATTTGCTTGTTTCAAGACATTACCTTGTTTAGACTCAAAATGTCTTGTTTTAAGTAAATATGGTCTTAATTTAGGATAATTAATGCTTATAAAGAGCTTACTAGACCAAATATACTTGTAATGAGGAGTAGTTTATCAATTAAAGCAGTGGTTCTCAACCTTTTTAGTAACGACTGCTGGTGTTTCATGACGCCCACGGGACACGTTTTCCATTCAAACTCCATACAAAATATGCCTTCAATATGATCCGGGCCCAGGTTGAGAAACACTGAATTAAAGCAGTTAATAACAGCCTTTATATCTTATTACATCCACCTAGACAACTGAGACAGAATATTTATTTTAAGATTCTTCAATAAGACAAAATGTGCTAGTTCCACTGGCAGATGCTTTCACTTATTTTAAGGAGCAACTGGCCTGTATTAAATATATATTTTTAGTCAAACATAAACAGTGCTGGACCAAAAGCTACACAATTGTGGCTTGAAGCTGCAGGATTAATCCCAATCAAAACAAAACTGCGAATATTTAGTGTCCTCTGCAAGGAACAAAATACACTATCATGAGGTGTAATGTGAGCTTAGGTAAACGTGAGCCCATTTCATGCAGTAAATCTGGTAATACTTGTCCAAAAAAGCTCAAGCGAAATGCTTTTCCAAAATCGTTCAGATTTCCCATGCTGAGCCATACGGCAGTCAGCTGAGCCTACATTGACGAAGCCTCTGCCGCCTCCTTCTCCTCCTCATTTTAGACTCCTGTCCATCTGTTTTCCCTTCAGATAAGACACATTTAGCGCTTGTATTTTGAATAGAGGTTAAACCGGTTACCAGAGCAGAAGGGCATGGGGGCGCTCCACATCCCGTTCAGCTGACACGTCCTGGATGATTCCCCTTTCAGCTGTCTCCCGCCCAGACAGGAGTATCGAACCGTTGAACCAAATGTAAACTTATCTCCGCTCAGCACACCGTTAGGAGGGGAGCCGGGATGACCGCAGTCCACCACTGGAGAGACAGAGAGGCGGAGAGATGAAGGCAGGAAACAGACAGCTCCAAGTCAAGGCCAAGTTTGACAAACAACTGCGGAGAAGCCACTGCCAAGGCTAAGGAAAACCCGAAAAGGAGCACAATGATTTTAATGCTGATATAAGGATATATAGTATTTTGATTGATTCCTATGAAAACCTTCACTGGAAATTTGGAAAAAATTATAAAAATCAGTACCTGTAACTAAATGGGGTAAAGCAAAGGTATATGATGGGACAAAATGTGAAACTCATTTTTGGTCTTGGCCGAAATTCGCCTTGGCTGGCAGGTCGTGGGCCACATACTGTATATTGTAAACATACAATTGACAAAACATGTTTTCAATAAATTATTAATAATAATGCTTACTGTAATAATTCGGAACATTTAATTGACTTTGTGAAACTGATCAAAGCCCTACAGGTCTGTAGCCTAATACATAATAACAGTGGCTTCTTGTATTACAAGCCTGTGCAACCAGGGCAGTATCCAGGAGTTTAGAGATAGTAGGTGAATTATATTTATGTGGGGGTCTGGGAGTTCTCCCCCATGAAAATTTTGAATTACACAGATGTAATTTGGTGCAATCTGGTGTATTTTAGATGACCATATTCTATTTTAATCAGTCAATCAATCTTATGATACAATGACCCAATGATCTAAAATTAGACTAAAACTAAATTAAAAGTAGTTAATGAAACTAAAACTATGATTAAAATTTACGATACGTTGTCAAAAGTCAAATGAAGGGACTATTGTGTATTGTATTGTATTGTGTACTGTAGTGATAGTTCGAAAGAGCTTCATGTCACTCATATTCACTGCCAAAGGAACAGATCTATGCTTCGTTCATGTGGAAAAAGCTCCATGAAGCCAAGAATATCATTAAATATGTTTGGATACAATAATAGAAATGAATAGTTGACTAAAACTGAAAATTACTGACTAAATATTTACCTAGATTGCATTTTCATTTTTTTATCAAAAGACTAAGACTAAAATCAAATAGAAAAATGAACACTGATTTATGCTTTAGCAATGCAATTAATTTCAGCATTTTTCTGTCTTAGATGTGGTTTACAGCCTGTTTTGACATCATTTAGACAGTTTAGTCCTGATTTGAGCTTGACCTAAGCCTGGTGGTACTTGGAAGTTCAAATATGTTATTTGTATTTTTTTCTTGATGAATGTATACTACTGCACCTATAGATTATGTATACAGTATATTACTGTATCAGTGTGTAAAATGTAGATTGTGAAAACGCCAGGCAAAAAAATATATGCTTCCGCCTAGGCCTTTTCTCTCTTGTACCACATAACTTTTTCATTTTTTTTTTTTTTTTTCATTTCAGTTGATCAAAATAAAACCAGTGACTAAATGTTGATATAATTTATACATATTGGCCTGAGAATCATTGAAGACCCTTGCTCTAATGTGGGGGGCACCAGTGTAAACTAGTCATACTTTAAAATGGATGAGGTGTGTAGCTTGGACAGATGAAGCTTCATTTTTTAGTTTTAGTTTCACTCATTACAAACAGCAAAGTCATTCAAAAAGTGCTGTTTCTATTTGAAAGTCACAAACATGGGTCTCCGCTGTTATTCGATGCGTGACACCTCCATTTTCAGAACGGCAAACTTGATTACAAAAGTAGTTTCACGGCCGCTTGTTTGCGCTTCTATCTCCAAAACTTATGACACAGCAAAAAAGTTTATGTTTATTTCTTTTTTTGACAGAAAACAGACACCAACCTATGCACTCCGGGAGAGGCTTGTCCCACTGTCCCGTCGGCTGGCAGGTGAGCACTGGAGACCCGAACAGGTAGAATCCCGGGTTGCAGTCGTAGAAAACCACGGTGCCGAACGTGAAGTTGCCGTGTTCGATTTTGCTCTGCCGGATGGAGTTGCCGGGGATCCCCGGGTCGGAGCAGTTGACCACTATAGACAGACAGACGCACAGACACACACAAATACGCAACAGATATGGAGAGGCATGTGTTATTTGGGACGCACCTAAGAGGGCCATTGTCGTTCTCCCCTCTGTAACTTTGACAGCAGTGTTTAAAAAAATTTTTTTTTTTACCAGCAACAGATCAATAGATAGATAACAATGAATAAACTGTAGCGCAATATGCCAAAAATAATAATCACCACTTTTAGGGCACATTGATCAATCTCAATTTGATTTGTTTTTTCTTTATATTCACACCACATAAACTAGCTTTTACTTTAGTGATTCATGAACAACTACGACGGAGTATTAGGGCCACATTAAGGAAAAAAAAATCATAAACTTCGAGAATAAAGTAATTAGAAATGAGAATAAAGTCATTAGAAATGAGAATAAAGTCATTAGAAATGAGAATAAAGTCATTAGAAATGAGAATAAAGTCGTAATTAATTAGAATAAAGTCGTTTGAAATGAGAATAAAGTCATTAGAAATGAGAATAAAGTCGTAATTAATTAGAATAAAGTCGTTAGAAATGAGAATAAAGTAATTAGAAATGAGAATAAAGTCATTAGAAATGAGAATAAAGTTGTAATTAATTAGAATAAAGTCGTTAGAAATGAGAATAAAGTCGTAATTAATTAGAATAAAGTCATTAGAAATGAGAATAAAGTCATTAGAAATGAGAATAAAGTCATTAGAAATGAGAATAAAGTCGTTATTAATTAGAATAAAGTCGTTTGAAATGAGAATAAAGTCATTAGAAATGAGAATAAAGTCGTTAGAAATGAGAATAAAGTCATTAGAAATGAGAATAAAGTCGTAATTAATTAGAATAAAGTCGTTTGAAATGAGAATAAATTCATTAGAAATGAGAATAAAGTCGTAATTAATTAGAATAAAGTCGTTAGAAATGAGAATAAAGTAATTAGAAATGAGAATAAAGTCATTAGAAATGAGAATAAAGTCATTAGAAATGAGAATAAAGTTGTAATTAATTAGAATAAAGTCGTTAGAAATGAGAATAAAGTCGTTTAATTAGAATAAAGTCATTAGAAATGAGAATAAAGTCATTAGAAATGAGAATAAAGTCGTAATTAATTAGAATAAAGTCGTTAGAAATGAGAATAAAGTAATTAGAAATGAGAATAAAGTCGTTAGAAATGAGAATAAAGTTGTAATTAATTAGAATGAAGGAGAAGCGAGACACGGCGGTGAAAGAGGAGACTAGAACGGAAAGAGAGTGCTGGGCACGGGCCTCGGAGGCCGATGGCGGCGGTGGCTGCTGCTTGGAGTTTAGGCGTGAGACGAAACGG
>OMNZ01109389.1:11357-23076 GCA_900303255.1 Lesueurigobius sanzi | reverse complement strand
ATCTATCACGATTTTCTTTAGTTTGAATCACCATTTCGATTTTCTCACGATTCATGTGTAAATTATCGTTTAAAGGCGACTAAAGCCATCTGCTTCTTCTGGGGTTTAGACCTTGTTTCTTCTGGGGTTTAGGCCTGGTGTTGTAGTGGTTTAGTCTTGGTTAAGACCTGTTCCAGTCCTTAGAGTTTTCACAGTTTCACTCATGGTTTAGTCTTGGTTTAATCCTGGTTCAGACTGTGGTATTGTCCAGGTTTAGACCTGATTTAGACCCAGGTATATCTTGGTTTATTTCTGATTGACTCCTTGGGTTTAGTCCTGGGTTAGTCCTGGTTTAGTCCAGGGTTAGTCCTGGTTTAGTCCAGGGTAATCATTGTTTCATTCTGTCCCTGGTTTAGTCCTTTTTATTTTGGTCTTGGTTTAAACCTTGACTTCTGTCTCTGCTTTAGTCTGATGTACTTCTTGGTTTAGTCCTGGTTTCATCCAGATATTGTCTGATTTTAGACCTAGTTTTCTCCTGGTTTAGTTCTGGTTTAATCCTGACAGTAGTGAGTGGAGCAAGTGTCAGTATTTGAGCTCAGAGCTGCGTTAAACTAGCCTGGCAAGCCAGACAATAGCATGAATTGTATAATCTTGGGTCGCACCATTGGAAAAGCTGAAGGTTGTGGGTAGAGCCAATAGTCGTTCAAACTGCTTCTGCCGTGGTAGGTCAACGCTATGACCAATCAGAGCAACGGAGGATCTTCCTTGTTTTGCTATCTCCACCGTCGTGCAGCCGTGTCGTCATCCTGCTAAGCCCGCCTCAATGATTAATAAAAAAACTCGCAACACAGACAGAGCGTTGTGATTGGAGGCCAGATTCTTGGCCCAGCTACGAGCAGCTCCTATGGTGCGACTTGAGACCAACCTGCCAGGCAAAAAAATATTTTTGGCCACTAGGATGAGTTTACTAGGCTAGTGTTAGACATAAAAACCACTGAATCACGATATGACGATGTTCCCAAAAAGCAGATCATCCTGGAGATCAGATCACGATTCGTTTTATGATCATCATATCACCCAGCCCTAACTGAAATGGCTTTACAGACAACACCAAATTCAGGGGACTGCTTTGTCAAGCTCATTGAGGAAATGCCAAAAGTGTGCAAAGTAGTAATCAAAGGCAAAGGGTGGCTATTTTGAAGAACCTAAAATAGTGTTCATTCATAGTTTCATACCTTCAATGAGAATGTAACAAACTTTCGACTGGTAGTGTGGGTGTAAATTGCACATTGAGCAAGAAAATCAGCTTGAGTGAAGCAGAAGTCAGTTACCTTGGTGATGGTAGCAGGTCGGATTGAGATGGGTGCAGCAGGGTCAACAGCCTCCAGTTTCATCCCTTCTTTGAAAGTGTGTGGTGCTATGCCAGGCTGATCCTAGAGCAAGGGGGGAAAGAACACCCGTTTAGCAGTCATATCACAGAAAATGGGGGAATTGTAATAGTACCTTTGACAACTCTGCTGAGAGCGCTTCATCTTGAGGCAGCTCACTGATTCTCTGTTTCACCTCTTCCCACTCTTTCTCTGTCCGCAAGGCCAGCAGCTCTGAATAAATGCATGCAAATCAGACAATCAGAATGAGCAACACAACCTTGAATCTGTTACTGTATGTGGGTGACTAATGCACATCAGTTACTTTGTTTAAATGTCTGTCATGTGGGTGAAAATCCCAATAGCTTATGCAATCCAGTAAGAGACAGGCGCAAATTAGCATCAACACTCACACAAGCCAAGACCTGGCTTCTGTTCTGGATAGCATAGCAAAGCATAAACAAATGCCACCATTTCATACATAATATCCACAAATAACAACCAAAACAATGTGCTAGATCTGGAGTTAAGAGAGACTCAGGCCATCCACAGACAACACAAATATAGTTTGTTTTGTCTGTCGAGCAATATACAGTGTATTTGATCGTAGAAGGAAATTGTGAGCGTTTCAGAGGGTAAAAACAGGCATAATTTTGTTTATACTCCTGCTACATGCACTTAAATATAACTTCAATCAAGTCAAAACTCTTCCTGATCCTGCAATATACAGTATATCTGATGTTTAATGATAGTTTTCACTTTAAAACTAAGATATAATTTTAATGCCAATCCCACATCATGTTGCTAGTAATCATTGATTGCAATAAACACAATTCATTGTCATGTTTTATTAATTACACACAGCCTTTACACATCCCCATGAGACTGTTTGAACTTCGTGTCCATGTCACTCACCTGCAGGAGGTTTGAGGCTGCAGCCGTTCTCCAGGGCCCAGCCGGGGGGGTGGACCCGTGGGTTGAGGTAGAACAGCCACAGGGTTGCAGGTGTGTCTGGGAGGCCCTCAGTGCCCACCAAGCGCAGCTTCAGTCTTCCCCCGACGTTCTCCTCCACCTCTGCAGCCCAGGCCTGGCCCAGCTCCACACTGTCCTGGAGCTCCACATAACAGCCCGCACTGAGCAGCTCAACTGGGTCTCTACCTCGCAGGGGCTGTGGACAGAGAAAACACAATTTGCACATGACACGCTCAATGCAGTTACATGAACGAGGACAATGTTGAATCTCCTGTCTAGTCCGACTACAACAGGATTTCCATAAACTATGTAGACCAGGGATGTTCTACTGAATGGGGGTCATCATCAATCGGACTAGCGATCGACAGTTCTAGTCAAAGTCGGGCTGCGTGTATGCAGCTAGGAGAGGTTTTCAAATGCACTTGCACAACTCCTTCCGTACTGCACATAGTTTAGAAGAATTAATTTGCAAAGATAGACAAAATCAAGGTAAGCTTGTAATTTCCTCTTTGTGTAGCAGTGTTTTTAATGACCTCATCTACTTTAGTGAATCAGAAATATGAAGTCACTTGTTATTGATGGAATTGAGTGAACTTTACTTTTCCTTTTAGAGCACGGTGATAAAAATCTAAAACATTTTAGCAACAATTTCTCTTTTCGTACTTTTTAGCAACAATTTCTCTTTTCGTACTTGCATATTTCAGATCCCTCCACTGCTCACGAGCACGTTTCATTGTGTTAATCCACCTGGGTCCAAAGTGAAACTAAAGATTGGGTAACTTCGGTGGAGCAGCGGGAGACAACTGACATACCAAATGTGCATTTTCTACCCGCATAGCTAGCTACAAAGTTTCTGTGTCAACGCTTTTTCCCCACGCTCTTCCTATAGCAAACCTTACTACGGTCATTTGGCTTTCAGCCCTTACATGTATATAAAGATATGAGTGGTTCAACCAGTTCTCTGGAGAAATAAGACCAGAATCGAACAAGGAGCATCGTCGGACTAAACTGCACATGTAAACGAAGGGCTGGGCAAAAAAACAATTTAATCAATTTATCAAATTTGTAGCTAAAACCGATTTTTATTTTGCAAATTCGACTTTTAATTAAGAATTATGGGGAAAAAAAGTAAGTCTCTAGCCCATTCCTGTCAGGAGTTATGACATTTTAAAAGGCCTATCAGATATCAGTGAATTCCATATTATACTGTAATTTGTTTGTTTAAATTATTGCTGCATCAATTGACCGTAACTATGAAGGGGGCAATTGCTGAGAGGGCCAAGTTTGCCCCACAAAAAAAATGAGTCTCCCTAAAAAATAAACTCTAAAAAGCACAAATGGCAGCAAAACAGCTAAAGGACCAGCTGAAAATATAATTTATTTTCTAAAATGCACCTGAATGCAGAAAATCACAACAAAAACAACAAAAACTGCAGGACTCAGACTCCCCCGGGTCAAAAGTGCAACATGTCTGTAGTCATTTTAAGAGCTTAAAAAAAAAAAAAAAAAAAAAAAGATTATTTTTTAGGCCAAATCGCCGAGCCCTATATAAACATAATGACTGACTCACACAGAAGGATAGAGATTCCTCACTCCTTTAAAAGATGATGAATCTGAATTGGAAGCAGATGAGCCATATGAGTAAGAGCAACAAATAATCACTGAAGAATTTCACAGGTCATTCCTGTTATTTGTAAGGTTTAACCCTGAAGACACTCCCTTTATTTTCTTCTGATAAACACAATTCAAAACATTGTTTCACAGACTTACAGTGAATTTATACTTTTAATTATTGTAATTATACTCATACTATCTACATCTTACAATTCTGCCATTATTGTGAAAACATAACCTCTTCATAGTTTGAACTGTGACTGTTTTGTGTTTCGCAGATGCGTCGTTTCATTATTGATTCATTTGACTGCTGACACCATGAGAGCACAGACAGTTGCTGAAGGACAACTGACTGGTTTAAGGCAGAGTGTGCGAGGCAGCTGCTCCAGTAATTGGCCTTACCACTTCCAGGAGGTTGGCAGGAGCACTGTTCCCATCCGCCAGGGCCTTTTCCAGCAACGCCTCCCAGTCTTGGTGCTTGTCCCGCACACCTGTTGGAGGGGGAAAAGATTCTTAGCCTGTAGATTTAAATTAATGCTTCATTTATATTAGTTTTTTTTTTCAAGAAGCAAAACAGGATTCATTTCAACAACAACAAAGACAACAAAAAAATGCTTTCAAGTAGGTCAAAGCTGATAGGGCTACTTTACTGCAGAGGCTTTGCCACAGAAACAATCCTAATTATGTGGCAGTATTTTTTGTTTTAGTCAAGATTTAGGCAAACATTTTTAGTTTTAGTCTGATTTCAGTCAATTCCATCATGTACATTTAGTCGACTAAATTACATTCAAACATATTTAATCATAAAGGGGCAACAAAGCAACAAACCTGTTCCTTTGGCAGTGAATTTAAATTATATGAAGCTCTTTCAAACTGTGACATTAGAAGTTCAGATGTTAAGCTTTAATTTAGTAAACTAAAATTAGGGCTGGGCGATAAATCAAATTAATTTGATTAATTCGCCTTTATAAAATTAGATCATATTTTGTGAAATCGAGGGCCCTTTTTCTTGAGCGCCTCCGTTAGCGTATAGCCTGCCGGAATTTGAAGAAGAAGAAGAAGAATTTCTGCCTCTTTACTGCTTCCGTCAAAACAAAATGTCCCGCGCCGTCATGGCTACCGTTAATGCCGAAGACTTTTTACCGAAAAAAAGGGACAGGGTTTGTCGAAATGCAATTAAAACCAAGAGTAGCAGTACTACGAATCTATTTCAACATCTCCGACAAAAACACCCGGCTGAATGGGAGCAGTGCTCGCGGCTTCGGGGGTGCACGGCTAGCACTAGCAAAAACAAACCCGATCAACGCTGTAAAAACACAACAAACTTTAGTCGCCTCCTTCTCCAATGCTGTGGCTTATGACAAGAGCGGGACACGGTGGAAGCAGATCCGTGGCTGTTGCAAGAAGTTTGTCAGGTTGGTGCTGTTTTAATAATTTTAGTTGTATTGCTCTATGGTTTACTGTTTACAACACTATGACACTTTTCATGATGGTGTCTTTACAATGTAAAGAATAGTTATTGACTTCTTGATCATTTGTGACATTTCAGACAATGCACTTTTTGCAAAAGAATTGTTATTTAAGTTGAAACTATTTTACTGATAGAAAATCAGTATAATTATTGTTGTTGGCTTAACATTTGAAATACTTATTTTTTAATAAATCAAGCCCGTTTTGAAAAACATGTGTTTGAGTTAATTAAATTCAATTAAATTCGAGATTAAAATCGTCATCGTCCAAGATGTCTAAAAAAAAAAAAAAATCAAGATTTTATTTTTTGGCCATATTGCCCTAACCTGGCGTGTGCCAGATTGATAAGCGTATCTCTCTGATTTGAGTTCTACGCATTATCAATCTGGAAAGGCTCTCGTACAATCCAGTCAGGAAAGGGAGGGACCATTACAAGCAGAGTACTTGAAGAATGTGGAAGGAAGACAGACTCTGCACAGCTGTAGAGCTCCCAAGTTCTATTTATTCACCAATAAATAGAACTTGGGAGCTCTACAGCTGTGCAGAGTCTGTCTTCCTTCCACATTGTTTCTTCGATCTCTTGCACGCTGCTTAACTGGTTCGGGATGTGCGTGTCTACCTAAACCTTCCTCAAGCAGTACTTGAAGATAATTGGGTGAAGCGCCCGATGGTAGGCGCCTACCGTAATCACCGTCAGAGCGTCTCGGTGTGACGTCATTGCACCATGTCCCGCCTTAAAGGAGGCACGTCATTGGTCCCGCAGCTTTCGGAGTCGAGCCCGATCGTAAGGGATTGGAGCCTTTCAACATGTATCCTCACATTTGTGAAATCACAAATCTCGTGAGAATACATCTTGCAACGCAAGGTTAATATTGCCCAGCCCTAACTAAAATATCTTAACAGTTTCGACATATTTTTGGTCATCAGGACATTTAAAATTTAGTCCTAGTCTAATTATTTTGACTAAAATCATGACGAAAGGACCACGGCCCAGAACTCACCCTCAGGTGCCCTCATGGTCTTATCGTGCTGCCGGCTCCAGCCCAGCGGGTGCAGGTCAGATGTCATGATGTCACACCAGAAGTCAGCCCGCCGGTCGTCTTGGTAACCCTCGTACCGGAGCAGCAGCAGTTGGCCACAGGTGGTTATGATGTTGGCCACCCAGTAAGGCTGGTCAGGTTCACTGCGCATGCACACCTCCAGCCTCATGCCCGGGGAAAGGCCTGTCTGCATGTCCTGATCCACCTGAGTCACACAGTAGAACAGGGGTCAGGCAAATGGGCCTGAATAGATATTCTATAAGGATCCAGGGCCAAACCTCCCAATCATGGCCCAAAGTAGAGCACTACTTCATACAAATGTCAGTGTTGTGCATATGACCTAAGCAGGAGTTGAACATCCAGTTTTCAGCTGGTTCTGCCCCAGGGACCACCATTCAGACTAAGCAGTAGTCTGCGGCCCACTGTGTGTATGTGTATGTGCATTATAGGCCTATTTTTTGTATAAAAGAGGGCTATATACTTTATTTTACAATGTGTTGTGTTCTCAAATGTTTAAAATAACATAAGTAGAATTATTTAAATAAATACAGCTTAATATTCATGAATATTCAATATGCAGCAGCCCTAGTGTATTTTTAGTAGATAGCAAGTCACGGACCACCAGCAGTACTGCCATGGACCACCAGGGGGTCACGGACCACTGGTTGAAAACCCTTGATCTTATCCATGCCACCTTTCCTATGCCTGATCCTGTCAGACCTCGGAAGAGGATGGGAGACCCCCGGGGAAAGGCAGGAAGCCTGTGTGAATGTAGTGTGTGAGTGAGTGAGTGTTGTGGTGGTCGGAGGGGCCGATGGGGCAGATTGGCAGCCTCGCTTCATATAATATAATATAATATAATATAATATAATATAATATAATATAATATAATATAATATAATATAATATATTCTGTATTTTTATTTAATTCCAATAATTGTGAATAACTGCAAAATCTGCACAAGATTTGAAATTAGTTCTTCTAATTTATGTATTTATTTTTCTTAATTTTGACATTAGGGGATCTTTTTTCCCTATGTCCTTTTTGTGTACAGTTAATAGTGTCAAAAATGAGTGTAGTGACTAATTCACCAATAGCTGGTCGATCAACACTTACATGTTTGAAGGCATGATGTGGCACGGACAAAGCCCCCGTCTCTTCAAGATACTCATCCCAGTTAAAGTCAAGTAGGTCTTGAGGAGAGTCTCCCTCTGGGACACAGACACATGAGTCAGGCTGAGAACACATTTCTAACACTGGAGGATTTGAATTAGTTTCATGTTGCCGGCCACAGAATTGCTCTCACCAGTATCCGGCGACTCCTGACTCATTCTGCTGCCCCCTCAAGGCCAAAACTTCAAGGACTGCAGAGAGACAAAGAATAATAATGTGATTTTGTTTTTCAGGAACGGATGATAAAAAACCCATTTCAATAACTTTGTTATAGATGTGTTTTACGGGAATGTTGGTTAATATGCATCGTCGCTGAGTCACAAAATATATTGGTGTTTCTGTTACAATAAATTGAAAGCAATCAGTTTATGAATGCATGAGGAAGCAAGTGCAATTCAGATTAAATCCCCATAAGCAATTGCGCAGCTATGATGAATCTCTCTTCTTTTTATTAAAATGAAATCTACATAAGTTTTATATAAATTCACACACATGCTGGAGCAGAATGGTCATTTTTATCCGTCACTGGTGGACAGATACTGAAGTCACCCTAAATTTCAACATGTTTCAACATATAAATTATAGAGTTTGAGATGGAATGTCACAGATTAAGCAGTTTCCAACCCAGAGGTTACATTAAAAGGGACTATACCTGATTTTTAATTTCAAAACAATGGAAGCGGGAGTGAGTCCTTTAAAGGGACTCAACGGACGTTGTCCATTTTCATACTCGTGACTGCCACCTCTGGCCGTCCGCGTAACTGCAGTCTCCATGTTAAGCTGGTGAATGACTGCTGCCTCGGCCGAACACACAGCTTTACAGTGACGGTGCAGGCTTATAGCGGCAATTGAGTGGGATATGTGTGGGCTCACAGTAGAGCGCGGGACATTGCTGGAGCATGTACGGGGTGGAAAATTTTTTTTTTTTTTTATTTTAACTTCCGTAGAGTCCCTTTAAATTGAAAGTTGTGGTCCAAAGTTTTCCTAACTTTCCTAACACATTTCTAAATTCCCATTTCGTCATACCGATGAGTTTAAAAAGGAAATTTCACAACTTGCAGGGTCACTGTCCCAGAAATGCTAGAAAACTAGCCCGAAAGCTCAGGAAATGGACAGTAATGCTTAATATTTAGATGCAAAGTTTTATATCCACAAATGTCTTGATTTACAATGTACTGAAGGATGAGAAAACAAATGTCATTCACTATCCAGGAAAGAAAATCAGGTATAGTCCCTTTAACTGAAAATTCTCAGTCAATGACAGAATATTTTGAAGGCTGTCCTTCATTTTGAGGGATTGAAAATCAAGCCGTTGTCATCTTGTGAGAGTTTTACACACAAGTTTTAACACAATGTAGTTTCCAAATTCATATTCCATGATTCTGTTGAGAAATTATATTTAGATTTGCATCCATTTATCCTGTAATATGTGTTTTCTTACATAAATACTACTAGTTATACAATGAGAAATGAATTAATGAAGGATAAAAATGGCTCACGACAGATTTTTCTGTCTGTCAAAATGACTGAGTAAACTTTATTTGTATAGCGCTTTTCACAGACAGAGTCACAAAGTGCTTTTTAAAGATATCCACGGAGTCCAGAGAGCGCAGGTCAAGTGGGAGTTCATGCCAAAGGCGCGGCAGCTTTGAATGACCCATCTCCCCTATAGTTTTAAACCAGGTACGTGGAACCATCGGCAAGTGCTGCCTGGACGACCTCAAGCCCCGAGTCGAGCTGTAGGC
The DNA here is from genome assembly GCA_900303255.1 of Lesueurigobius sanzi. NCBI lineage: Eukaryota > Metazoa > Chordata > Actinopteri > Gobiiformes > Gobiidae > Lesueurigobius > Lesueurigobius sanzi. The sequence continues at coordinate 13,715 of OMNZ01109389.1, read as the reverse complement.
CTTAATGAGGACCGCAATGTAAGAAGGAGCCTGACCATGTAGGGCTCGAAAGGTTAGCACCAAGATTTTAAATTGAACACGAGGGAGCCAGTGAAGGGATCATAACACAGGGGTAATGTGGGCGCTAGTCAGAAGTCTTGCGGCTGAGATTTGGACTGAGCGAGAACATTTATCCCTAGCGAAACCACCGTTCCAACTATAGAAAACTGCCATGTTAAAGGTTACTTGTACTAGACATTATGCGTAGACACTAACAGCTAAAAACAATTGAAAAGTAGGCAAAACAGCTGTGGAAGAACAACTGCTCCTGCTGCTGTTAAACAATACCAGTGTCAAAACATGTTTTTAGGTACAAAAAAAAAAAGAAAAACCAAATATTATACCAATATTTCGCTTTAGAGCATTAGTATTAGTATTGATGCCTGGCACTAAAGGAAGTTACTTGGTTGTTCCAGATAAAATAAATGATAACAAAATAAAAAGTCTTTAATGGAATAAATTACCATTATTGTTCTGTTTTATGGCTCTAGATGACCAATAATTTAGTATAGGTATCGAAAAAAGTATTGTTCAGGTACCTGTATCATAAATCATAAAGTAGTGGTATGAAAGAACAGTACCTAGCCCCACAACTGGTCATGCTTCATAACTGGTAAACTGGAATGTGCCAGGAATCACAGACATCTTCACGGCTTTGACGAATCACTTAGAAATATACAAGGATGACTTCTGAATGGCATTCGTCAGGGGAAAAATAATTGCAAGACTGGCAGCTCTGATGAGAAATGACTCAGACCTGTTTTTTCTTGAATTGCTTGTGTGGCCATTTCACCAGATAATTAATTACCAAATGCAACGGAGAAGGATAATTGTCCAAATGTGCTTCTCCTCAGTGATAACAGTCTCCTCTTATTGCAAGACTTGTTTTGAAGATCTCAAATCTCACTGTCTGTTTGCGTTGGACCCAATTATTAAACTATAGGGCTGTGCAATTAATCAAATGTAATGGAAATCACAAGTATTTTAATTGTTAGGTGTACCGCCAAATCTGTGGCAGCAGCGGCACCTGGTTTTGGAGTTTGGATGAGCACAATGGGAAAAGAAAAGTGTGTTGAATGATTCTGGAGAAGAAGTAATCTAATGCTGTTGCATATTAATAGTAGAAAGTCATATTCACCAAGCATGCAATATGCAAGATTTTGAGTTTTAGTGGAAACTGTAGCTGATGCTAAGGTTACTATGACAACTATTGGTCCTACAAGTTTTTTTTTGTTTATATGTATTTAAAAAAAGTCTACGTGAATAAGCAACACTACTTATTATAATATTTTATTTGCACATGTAAAAGTGATTTTTACTTTTGATGGCCTCATGACATGACAGGTGTGTGACGAGAGGGAAGGAGTCGAAAGTGAAGTATCTGATGTTATGTTCTGCCTTTAAAGTGCACTATTTTACACCTAGTCAACTAGGCACACGCAGTAACTTTACTTTACTTGGTTTATGTCATTTAAAATGTGTATTCTGTGACCAAAAATACTGTATTGCTAATGTATGAGAGTTGACAACACGGCCTTATGCGCATTCACAGTTTTCAGTGTCCCATGATGCCCCTGTGAGACAATAAATGCACCAATCCATCTTTGTTCTTCCATATTTGTTGTTTATGTAAAGTATGACGTATGCTGTGAGTGAAAAAGTGTTACATCTGTATTTATAGACGACGACAACATAAAGTGATCTGATCAACAATGCACTACAAATATTATGTTATAGGTGATTCTGTTGAAGTATTTCTAAAACAACAGTGGCCAATATTATTTCACTACTCTAGGTGTGACAGTCATAGCTTCTGGTTGAAGCTAGCCTTAGCGTACTGCTGCTAACTGCAGTATTTTGCACGGCGATGAGAAGTATAATTGTGGAGTGTACATTTAATTGAGTGACTTAACTCTACAGAACTATCTAAGAGCTTTCACGTGACATATTGTATTTTATTTTTTCAGGATCAGCTCCTATATTCTATACCAGTGATTCCCAACCTTTTTTTTGCCTTGTGTACCCCATGGGCCTTTAACTTATTCTACAGTCCCCCCTGCTTTGATGGTTTTGTTGATTAGTTAGAAAGTGAATGACTAAAACTCCTAATTATCAGTTTCATAAGCTTTTCTTTGACTATAATTATCAAAAATACAATTTGTTTTCTCTTACGTTTGTGTAGGCTCTCAGTCGTACAGGAGTTGTCCATCGTAGGCAAAAATTCTTCAGTCTTCATCTGTACTCTGTAGTTGAAGTGTAGGACGTTTCGATCTTACTCCAGAGATCGTCATCAGCTATGGGTTGTGGGTTTATAAATCC
>OMNZ01109389.1:0-11337 GCA_900303255.1 Lesueurigobius sanzi | reverse complement strand
CCGCCATGTGAGAAAAATGCACTTGGAGAAAATGGTATAAATACACTCTTTATTCGTTTGTGTAGGCTCTCAGTCGTACAGGAGTTGTCCATCGTAGGCAAAAATTCTTCAATCTTCATCTGTACTCTGTAGTTGAAGTGTAGGACGTTTCGATCTTACTCCAGAGATCGTCATCAGCTATGGGTTGTGGGTTTATAAATCCAAACTGGTTCACTGGATTTATAAACCCACAGCGTGCTCCAGGCCTTCAGCAGCTGATGACGATCTTTGGAGTAAGATCGAAACGTCCTACACTTCAACTACAGAGTACAGATGAAGACTGAAGAATTTTTGCCTACGTTTGTTTTCTCTTGTTTTTTTAAATCTGAAATTAATCCAAGTACCCGCTGCTAACTTCTCGCGTACCCCTACTGGCCCCCGTACCCCTGGTTGGTAAACACTGTTCTGTACCAGTATCGGATCGGCCTTTCTTGTGGACATCAGTATGAAGTCCTTTGAACAGACTAGGAGTAGCTGCAGTAAATATTGCTAAATCAAGACTAAATAAGAAAAACATTGATCATAGATATTGTGTTGTCTGCATCAGGATTCAAATATCTTTACAGAGCATTTGTCATTTAGAGAGCACTGAGTAATTCTGCTGGAGGGAAGGATTTTGACATGAATGTGGACTCTTGCTTTGACACATTGAACCAACCGCACAGCGTTGAGGAGCGACGATAGTTTAATGGAAGCAAGACGGTGCGGTGAATGTGAAAGAGCGGAGGGGGAGGCAGGGCGTGATGGCAGTGGAGATCTCTTGGTCCATTCAGAATGCCTGTCAAGCCTGTTATTGTCACATGTGACGTCTCTATTAAATCAAGGGACACAGACTTGGAGCACCCCCCCCGGACCGCCGCGCTGCCACCGCGACCTCCGCGGCCCCCCGGGATCAGGGCCGTCTTTGACCCAAGACCCCTGCCCGGACTCCTCCTGTCAGGCTAACCCCACCCAGCGGCGATTACACACTCCACGGGGCCTTGTTGCGGCCCCGGGTCACACCACTGATACTGGAGTGCAGAAAAAGGGCAAACTAAAGAAGATGAAGAGAGCATTCGCTAGCCTTCGAATATAATCGCTCAAGTCGTAAGGTTTTCAAGAAAATCTCTCATGAAGATGACTTGGACAGATGGTGTTTTTGTTATAAAAAGCCTTCTAATTGGCTGAGGACAAGCCAATGATAAATACAGCAGTGTTTGGAAGAGTAGAAGAGCACATTGCAGCAAGCATTTCTAATACGAAATAATAGAAAATTAGACTGACTGTGAAAGCTTTCTACAGCAGTGTTTAAGATGTTTAAGTTAAATGGATAGCAAATACCAGAGAGGCAGAGCCAATAATCACAATGATTAATATTCATATTTTTCACTTTTTGTGAAGTGGAATGTTAAAAAAGTAGAACAATAACTGTGTAAATGTTAACCCTCTATTTTTGTTACTAAATTGTCTTTTAATTTGTCACTGGTGTGAGACACAACATTTTGATCCTTGTCAGTGTCTGCACATGCTTTGTGTGTAGTAGAATTGACAATAAAGACGATTGAATAGAATTGAATCTCAGCTAGCACAAATATAAGGAGAATTCAATAATGTTAAATAATGTAATAAAAATAAATGTTGTCATTATATATTACCTCATATTATCTTGTAAAGGTTTATTACGTTCCTGGCAAACTGGCTGCTCACATATGCCCCCATTTGTTTTAGGATAAAGTAACAGTTAAGGACCCAAAGGACCAAGTCACCTTTGAACACCACAAACAGGAAGAAATGCAACTTCCCCAGACACTGACAACACATGACAAACATGAAAGTAAAAGAGCTTCCTTTTTTTTTTTTCCTTCTTCTTCTTTTTTGTCACAACGGAATTAATTTACAACAAGGTCTTCAATCACAACATATTTGGATATTGCTGTGACGCTGGATCTATCCAACTATTAACAAAACAACACATTGGATTATGATAACAAACAAAACACAAATAATGAGTATGGACATCAGGACTGAAAGTTGGATTAACAATATAAAAGGTGTTTACAAATAGGCTTATCTTTTGAGAATATGGCCCGACTTTTGGATTCCAAAAGCTTTGACAGAGCCATCTCATCCATTTCAAATTCGATGGGACAAAAGGCAGAAGTTTAGGGTGGCAAATCTATAGCACATTATAAAAATATGAAAACAAAGGAACTACTGGATGCGTCTCTCACAAATAAAAGCACCTCTAGTAAACAACACAAAATAACGAATAATATTATGTCAACTGGAGGAAATTCAACTCAATCCGGAAAATCTATTTGTGATCAAACATTAAAGTTGAACACCTCAGATTAACACAAAATCTGATCTTTCTAATCCATGTCTGATTGTGTGCGGATTCGCAGCGTTTGCGCACGTCATCTGAAAGCTGCCAGCGGATCACTTCATGTTGCACAATGGGGAAGTCTTTCTTTAGTTTAGACCGAGTTACACGATGCCGAAATGTGAAGTAAACCGACATCAACAGGAACTATAACCGAGGGACCACGTTACGATGGATGTGCGCGGTGTTTTAGGCTGTTTTCTCAAGAAAGTCCGATTGATCGAGTTCAATATGATGTAAAAAAACAACCCAGTAAACCTAGCATGCAGCTACGCGTGCAATGATTTTAGGCAAGTCAGTGACACAAACATTTACTGGCCTAAAATAGTGATACACTGGTAATACCAGGCAACTGCTTTCGCGGCAGAAATTGACATTAACGCAATATGGCTTCGGCAGTGGCGCTTCCAACTTTGTAAAAGAGCGTATACGTATACGCAATAAAACACAGTGTTGTAGGGACTAAGGTGCGCTGCTGTGTTGATGAGAGTGCTGTACGAGGCACTGGCACATGGTAAAGTCACCTCTGTCCGAGTCAAGTTACTGAACGTCACGATTTGGGCACGAGCAGCGAGCAGCAGCAGCAGCAGCAGCAGCTCACTACGATACACTACTGGCGCTGCAATGGACACCGACTCATCTTTTTGAGAGACGGGAAAAAAGACGAGTGCGGAACCACAGGACAAAACATCACTTGCAAATGGTAACCAACAACACACGTTAAGTGAATAATTAGTCGCCAAATTTACTACTTACCCTTAAGTAGTTTTTCTAAGTCGATCTTTGGATGCCGTTCCTCTCCGCCTGCTCGCACACCACAGCAGCACCAAGTTTACGACCACAACTGCGTCAGCCCCGGTTTACCCTTTCAAAATAAAAGACGTACGTGCAGCCGGAGTAGAGAGTAGACCCGACACGTACCAAGTTTAGTGCCAAAATAAATGTGCTATGTGATAGTCTACAATTATATAGTTTGGCCAATAGACTACTACAATTACGATAGCCGGTAGCTACAGCGCTGATAGGAAAAGTATTATCTGAAGATCAGCGTCTCCCATTAAAGCTAATTGGAAATAATTTACAAATGTTGTTTTCTTTTTCTCGTTGAACATATAATCAGAGCTCCATAAGAATGCGATCGTTTTTACTCCGCGCCATTTCAAGATAAATCCCTACCATTTCCGTCGCTGCTTTAGTTAAGTGTATCAGCTTGACGCACTTTACACACGACCTCATTCCAATATGGCACAAGTGGCCACTGCGCATGTTCTGCCGCCTATATGCCTTTGAGCCGGGCTCATAGACCGGGCTGCATCACTCCTTGTTCGCACACAATAAATAAATTGTCTCAGGTCCAGGCAGTTTCAGATTAGTCTCACTATAAATAAAAGCAGAAAAAGAAAATGGTTTTGTCGGATTTTACGCAAAGCAAATTTGTCTGTGGGTAGTGATCCCCAGTAGAACTTACAGATCTGGAGCATATTTGCATTTCAAATCGACCTACTTAAAAAAAAAAAATCAAGTATTTCTTTGGCCTTTCGGAAATAAAATGTGAAAACATTATAAAGGCTATGCTAAAATTCTAATTTCTAGGGGTAAAATATGCTACTTTAGGCGATCCAAGAACCCATTGCGCTTTTGCGCATTTGGAACGTCGTTTATTTTTTGGAACACAAGACGCGAACAGAGCGAACGATTGGAAGATCTAGGACCTTCTCACAATGAGATTCGACTTTGTTCGCAACGTCTGCGCAGAAACACACGGTGTGATTAATGCCTCGTTTAAATTGTGTACTCCGCAATGGACCGATGGCAGTTCATAACACAATGGCTACGGAGGAAAAAACAAAATAGACGCACCCCCCCAAGTTGGAAATAAAGCAGCCACGGTCTCAAACACTTCAAATGTAATAAAGGTTACTTTGTCCGCATCCTCTTTCACACTTTAGAGCTGCAGACAAAATGTAAAAGCTCAAGGGGCCAAGGAGCTTATTTGGGAGATTTGTTGGATTTGCAGCCTGACCTAAAGAAAGAACGAGGACGAGGACAGGTCATATCTTTGAGCTGTACGCGCTGCATCTGTGTGATGATAAACCAGCACACTAGATGGCACTGACTCCCATATACTTCCTCAAAAGGCCAACACCAAATCCAAAGCTGAAGTGAACTATGATGGTAAATTAAACAGACACAAAGCGGTCTGGTTGGTTTACCTGCTAAACCTCATACACCCAAACAACACACACTAAACATATCCAGTTTTAGTATTTATTCATAACATGTAAAATGGAAATAAAAGTTTACCCATAGGCTAATCAAACCAAAAAGAACATACAGCACAATTGCTGTTAAAATGTATAGGTTCAAGTTAAATTTCAATGCTTCAGATAATGCAGTCCTTCACAAAATGAAGTCACTCACTACAGTTAGACAACACCAAAAATAAATACACGAGAAAACCCGCTCATTGGCAATATTGGATTGTAACCTTTTTAACACAAATTCTACAGGTCTACACTTTAGTGCAGGGTTGTATAGGTTTGTAATCATAATTTTTACCATATCTATCCATGAATATAATTAAAAAATATAATAAAATGTACCAGTATCTGTTGTCACAAAACTCTAAATCACACATTGTGGCTAGTTTTTCTTTTCTTTCTGATGAAGCTACTTCATAAAGTTATTTTGATTGACTGTAAATGGTCATGTTCTGTTTTCAGCAGCACTTTCTAAATTTACTGTGAAACTCCAAAACCTCATTACTGAAGAATGTAATGGCTGCATACAAAGTCCAATAGTACCAACGAGCTTACAAGTGTGCCTTGTTAATTAAACAAATACAGTACGTGTTCCGATTTAAGATCATTTGCAATTAAATATAAAACAATAAAAACAAATATAGATATTCAGCATTTCATAAACACTGGTCCTCACATGGTTTCCCTTCCCTCCGAAGATTTAACAAATACTCTCCTCACGATCACTTCACATGAATGCCCATTAGGGTGGTTCACAAAATACATTTTCGCCAAATTTTGCCAGATCGCTTTCTGCCTTGTTCCAATTGATATTGTAAGCATCTGGACCAAAATCGAGTCAATTCAAGGGTGGCACACTTTTTCACAATTTGGAAATGGTCTAGGGGCATTTTCTTGTATTACTTTTGCCTGGTATTTATTTTGTTTTCTGCTTCTAAAACACCTCCTCATGATGCACCATCAAGTGCTTGGACTCTTTATTTTCAGAACAAATTGTTGTGGGTCTCTTAAGAGTAAACCACAAGGAGGAGTTAACCTCTAAAAGGTGCCCACACGTGTGCACTAGAACATTTTAAATCTTTTGAGACTAAAGATCTGTGCACAGACCACACACACTTAAGGGACAGACATGGGGAGTCCCACCACAGATCATGCCATGAGAGAAAGACGATTTTTAGTCTGATGATCCACTGGCTAAGAATCCTCTAGTGTGTGTCTAGCTTACAGTAAGTCCCTCCTCTCTTGGTACTAAAAGGTAGGAAAACATCTTCGCCTATTCATACTTAATATGGCTCGCTACCTCTGTATTGTCTCACCCTGGGCTACGTTCTAAGGTTGTTGATCGAAACGTCCTACACTACACAACTACAGAGTACAGATAAAGACTGAAGATAAAGATACTGAACTCCTGTACGACTGAGAACCTACACCAACAAAAAAATACGTCGAAAATTTAATTTCTCACCTTTTCACCTATTTCATTGGTTTTCCAGTTTGTTCTGAAAATAAAGAGTCCAAGCACTTGATGGTGCATCACGAGGAGGTGTTTTAGAAGCAGAAAACAAAATACATACCAGGCGAAAATAATACAAGAAAATGCCCCTAGGCAATTTCAAAATTGTGAAAAATGTGCAGCAATTGACTCATTTTTCATATAGATGCTTACAATATCAATTAGAACAAGGCAAAATACGATCTGGAAAAATTAGAAAACTTTTACTTACACCATTATGTTGTGAACCGCCCTAATGTCCATTATAGAGGTTATGCATGTGATCAGCAGCAAAGTGAGTGGCAAGCTTGAATTGTTATCCATCGACTTGCCACTGAATTTGCGATGTTGAAGGTTCTATTTCTGTCTAGATTTTAAAATGTGCATAACCTATAGGTTTGTTTTGTCCCTTAAAAATGGAAACCACAGACTACGTTTCCACACGTTCACCAGGTAAAGAGGTAATCCGAAAGCTTTCTGAACTGGTGTTGTGCCACTGTCCTCAGAGGTGGGTTTCCTGGCCTCGTCTGATTCAGATGGTTGGTCATTTAAACAGGGATGGACATCAATAGTCTTCTCTAAGTGTGACACATTTCAGCACAGGCAAACACATTTACCCCAAAAAGATTTAAAAAACAAACAAACAAACAGAAAAACCATCAATATTCTTCTTTTCAGGAAAACCCATTATCCGTTAGGAGCTTGCGTCATGACACAACACCAGACTGTGCACATCATTAGCTCATCATTTGCTCGAGTTTGGGGTTGATGAAGGAGAAGCCGGCAAAGGCAGCCTGGTCCATGGACTCGATGAGGTTCTTGTCTGCGTGGGAGAGGCGTGGCTTCTCGCTCAAGAACTCCCGGTCGAAGTTGCTGCAGTCACTGGGGGACTTCTGCAGCCATAAGCCATGAAGCAGAGTTAGAACTACAAAGTATAGTGGCTCTGAAATACTATTCATTTAATGTGTAGTAGTCTGATGAAAAATAATCTCAATTCATTTGCTATTGGGGGAGACATCTTCCTTAACTACCGTACAAAAAGCATTGCAATGAACAGTTTGCAAGTTTTGAAAATAATATTAAAAACCTATTTACTGTATATTCTGAGATGAATATTAAGACACTATGCAATTCCATGGCTCTCAATCATAGTTGCTGCTTTTGATCACTCATAATTTTAGCTTTGTGGTGAATACACAAAGGAACAACCTCTTAGTTTATTTCAAGCATATGATAAATAAAAGACATATAATACAATAAGTGCAACATAAAACAGTGATCCATAAGTCTATGATCATAATTCTTTGCTAATCTGACTCATTTTTGTTCTTTTTTATACCGTTCAAAAATCATATTTTTAAACCATTTACTGAATATTTGGACATTCATTCAAACTATTCCGCAGTTTCACCCCCTGTACAGAAACACAAACAATTTTTCTCCTACTTTTCACCATTTCTACTTTGAAATGACTTTTCCCTCTCAGCTCATACCCTCCTTCCCTCAAAGTAAATTTAAAAAATATATATATATTTTTAGGTAATGTATTGCTTTTTGCTCTGTATGCAATTTTCAGCCTGTAAGTCAGGGGTGCCCACACTTTTTCGGCTCGCGAGCTACTTTCAAAATCAGTGAGGCCTGGAGATCTACCTATAGATTTTTATGAAGGGCACGAGTGGGCGCTTTTACCAGGATTGTTATGATTATTTTGTTATTTGTTATAATTATGTACTATTTTAAAATTAAAACATTTAGAAAATTCCCTCTTCAATAAAATAAAACTACAATGTATAATACTATGGAGAGAGAACATTTTCAAATTGATAAATGTTGACTACAAGTATGTGTTAATAAAAGTCCACTATACTAGATTTTTAAGAATTGCAGGCCACAAATATTTATTTATTTATAGTTTCTGGGTCCTGCAAGTCGACCAGATTTTAAAATGTTAATAACAAATATATACTGTATTTTAGTCAAATCAATTTTACATTTATATTATTGTATTCAAACATATGTTCTCTGCTTCAAGGGGCTTCTCCCACATGAAGAAAGCACAGACCTGTTCCTTTGGCAATGAATTTCAATTATATAAGGCTTATATAAGGGATTCTAGTCATAGTTTTAGTGTCATTTACAACTTTTTAGTTTAGTTTAGTCAAATTTTAGTCTGTAAAAACATTACTTTGACTATAATTTTGACAATATATTTTAACCAGAGGAAGTTCACACTGGTATAGCCTAAACTAACGAAGAAGCATGATAAAATATAAACATTTTCAGTATCAGATCACAACATAAAAACATAAATACACATAGAAGGGTGTCACATTAGTTCAGTATATAAGCCACGACAAAGGAACGTACCACTTTGGGCTTGAACGGAGGGTCCATCTGTCGCTTCTCTAGTGCCGTCCAGTTGATGGATTTGAAGAACGGGTGCGTGCGGATGTCGCCCACCACACCTAACCTCCGAGTGGGATCTCGCTCAAACAACTGATGGAAAAGAAGCATTAGGCATATCAAGGTGCATGTCCAAAATATCATACATAGATACTAGCGACATACAGAACCCTCAATTGTTTGGGGTGACTTTTTGATGAACAGTATTGTTTTCTCTTTATTTTGCATTCAGTTTATCCATGAACACATATGGAATTAGGTTTAAAACAAAAAAGCAGTAATCAAAATCACACCTTTTGCTTTGGTTACTGCTTTTCACACGTTTGGTATTTTCTCAAAATGGTTTTTAGTTCACAGATTGTTCAAAACCATTTCAGGTCACGACCGAATGAAGCTCATTGCGAAAACGCCAAAAGAAAATAGAGCCAAAAAAAGTGGAAAGAGAGCAAAGGGCTATTTAGAAGAATCTAGAATATAAAGAAATATTTTGAGTTATTTCACCCTTTTGTCTTAATTTCTTCCATAATTCAATGCCTTCAATGATAATATATGGGTGTCAATTTCTGAATTCACTTTCCTAGGGTTGCACAATATGTCGCAAATAATATTACAAGATCATGTGATGCAATATCGGTATCGCAAGAAGCCTCAATGTATTGCAAAATCACTAAAGTCTTCCATCTGACAGAGATTGCCACATTTTTGCCGAACTAAGCCAACTTCTAAATGTGTAAAAGTTCAGCTTCAGTTATAATTGTCCTAATTTACTTCAAGCACAAGGCCCAGGAGATGATTTCATCTGGCCCGCGACTTAAGGTGGCCACACACTAGAGGATTTTTAATCTTTTGAGACTAAAGATCTGTGCAAAGACAACACACACTTAAGGACAGACATGAGGACACACAAACACACACATGAGGAGTCCCAGCACAGATCATGCCATGAGAGAAGTTTTTATTGAGCCACGCCTCCTAAGACTAAAAATCTGGCTAAAAATCCTCTAGTGTATGTCCAGCTTTACAGACCACACATTTCTGAGCATGTCAAAGTCTCTAGCCAGGGTTTATACAGGTAGCGGCAAGTCCAATTTAATGCTTTTTAATGACATTTTAATGCCACAAATGGGTGCATTTTTGACATATTCAACAGAAAATTTGATATAATGGACAACTTTTGACCAGAAATACTGTATGTCTACCAAAACTCCAGTCTTGACCCTAATTTTCGCATGTTTGACGAATTTCCACTGTAACATTAGTGGAACAATTTCATTATTTTCCAAGAACTTTTCATGTAATGCCAGTTAGTATTATATTTAATGCTTTTTAATGACATTTAAGGCCTTATTTTCAGCAGAATTCATTTAATGACTTTTAATGCTTTTTAATGCCGGTGGAAACCCTGCTAGCCCATTCCTGTCAGGAGTTACGGTTTAGAGAAATAATCCCACACCTGTCCAGCAGAGGGCACTGACACTGTACCATTATAAACGCTACAAAAACAGAAGGTGTTCTGTTACTGGCAAAAGGGTTGTTTTTAGTGTTTCACGGCCCCCTGGTGGCACAAGCTTGCAATACAAGAGTAAGCCATTATTATTATTTATTAGGCTACAGTCCTGTAGGGCTTTGACCAATTTTAAAATGTCAATCAAATGTGCTGCATCATCACAGTGCCAATTATTATTAATACTTTGTAGAAAAAAATGTTTTGTCAACTTTACTTTACTTTCCTCTTTACAATATATGCAGCCCGCGACCAAAATGAGTTCGACACCGCTGTACTAGAGTGAAAGATAATAATAATGTCCTTTAGCATCTACCAATAAAAATTGAATAGACTTTGAGACAATTTCACACAATTTGCTGAAAAACAAATGTGTGTTTGAATGGAAAATACCGCAATGAAACAGTTTAATAAAGTATTACACACCCATTTCAAAGGCGCAAGTTTTGTTTTTTTGAATATCGTGCATTGCCTTGCCTACTGTATTCAAAGCTGTGAACCTGTATCAATGTCGCATAGGCATCTTAACAGTATAGCATTCATCAATTACCAGTTCAAGAAGGTTTTTGGCTTCCTTCGTAATCCAGCGTGGATAATGAGGAGTGTCGGATCGGATGGATTCAAACAGTTCGTCCTCGTCGTCCCCTTGGAAAGGAGACTGACCGATGAGCATCTCGTACACCAGGACCCCAAAAGACCACCAGTCCACGGAGAAGGTGTACTTCTGTCCCAACAAGATCTGGTGATACACAGCTACGTTAGCACTGAGGAGTGATGGTAGCATTTATACATTCATCCAAAGCTTTTCTTTGTAGACATGTTCGCAGCTTACATCATCAGTGACATCAGCTGGAGGCAGGAAGTGAGCAAGAGAAATAAGATTGAACTAAAACTAGTGAATATAAGTGTAAAACTACAACTAAAAAATTTTGTTCTGGTGTGGCTTAAGGTGCAAGAACAAGAGGAACGACATTTGAGACGAAAAAATAAGGTTTTATCTGATATTTACCCAGTGTTGGGGAGTAACTAAATACATGTATTTAGAGAGAGAGAGAGAGAGAGAGGAAGGAGAGAGAAAAAGAAAGACAGAGAGGAAGAAGAGAGACAGAGAGGGAGGAAGGAGAGAGGGAGGAAGAGGGGGAGAGAGAGAAAAAGAAAGAGAGAGGAAGGAGAAAGATAACAAAGAGAGACAGGGAGAGAGAGAAAAAGAAAGAGGAAGGAAAAAGAGAAAGAAGAGAGACAGACAGAGAGGAAGGAGAGAGGGAGGAAGAGAGAT
>OMNZ01109386.1:20700-36159 GCA_900303255.1 Lesueurigobius sanzi | reverse complement strand
GAGCAATCATTAGAAAATGGAAGAAGCTAAACATGACGTTCAATCTCAATCGGAGTGGAGCCCCATGCAAGATATCACCTCGTGGGGTCTCAATGATGCTAAGAAAGGTGAGGAAGCAGCCCAGGACTACACGGCAGGACTTGGTCAATGACCTGAAAAGAGCTGGGACCACTGTTTCCATGGTCACTGTTGGTAATACACTAAGACGTCATGGTTTGAAATCATGCATGGCACGGAAGGTTCCCCTGCTTAAACCAGCACATGTTAAGGCCCGTCTTAAGTTTGCCAATGACCATTTGGATGATCCAGAGGAGTCATGGGAGAAAGTTTTGTGGTCAGATGAGACCAAAATTGAACTTTTTGGTCATAATTCCACTATGCGTGTTTGGAGGAAGAAGAATGATGCGTACCATCCCAAGAACACCATCCCTACTGTGAAGCAATGGGGTGGGAGCATCATGCTTTGGGGGTGTTTTTCTGCTCATGGGACAGGACGACTGTACTGTATTAAGGAGAGGATGACTGCAGCCATGTATTGTGAGATTTTGGGGAACAACCTCTTTCCCTCAGTCAGAGCATTGAAGATGGGTCGCGGCTGGATCTTCCAACATGACAATGATCCAAAGCACACAGCCAGGAAAACCAAGGAGTGGCTTCGTAAGAAGCATATCAAGGTTCTGGAGTGGCCTAGCCAGTCTCCAGACCTAAATCCAATTGAAAATCTTTGGAGAGAGCTGAAACTCCGTGTTTCTTAGCGACTTTTTAGGTTATCTCTCACACAGTGGACATGCACCTACCATGAAAATTTCAGACCCCTCCATGATTTCTAAGTGGGAGAACTTGCAAAATAGCAGGGTGTTCAAATACTTATTTTCTTCACTGTAGCCCTAGTGCAGTCTCAGGTTCGTGTCCAGGCTGCTGCTCTCTCCACTGTGGATCCATCTGCAGGTACAAGCAGAAAGATTTGCAGTATATGTAGTAAAGGTGCATTCATAGAAGTACACAAGTGTATTTTGAGCTTCATTAAGTTGGTTTTAATATGATATGATGACTTTCACAACTCATGTCTCTTCTATTCAGTACGATGTTTCCTTGATGCTCAAACATGCACAATAGGCTCTGTGTGCACAACTCTGAGCACAAAAACAAATAAACCATAAAGATGGCCATTGACTTCCTAGGGACATATTTCAGGTATTGAATGAAAGCATTGTTCATGTTCAGTTGTTGGAGACTTCAGTAACTACAGCACACATGCCAACACTCCATTCCCTCGATGTTTGTGGTCATAAAGTGTCAATCACTGCTGGTATTTTCTTTGCTCAGTTGTCGGCTGAGGAAAGAAACCACCAGTGATTGTCATGTTATTTATACAATATTTTACTAAATGTTTCAACACAGTATTTTCCATTCAGTTTAGACACAAATCGTAAGTAATTATTTTTCATCAACCTGTGTCATAACAAGACATCAAAAACACAACTAAAACAAGGCTAAAATTTAGCTAAATGAATGTTTGAACAACACAAGTTCCATGCTTTGTTGTTTTAGGTGGAGATAGTCAAAAATGTGTCAGTCTGAGTCAGATGGAAGACCTTTTGCGATATATAGTGGCTGCTTCCAGTACTGATATTGCAACACCTAATTTGCAATATGATCTGTTTTTGCAATACTGTATATTGTGCAGCACTGCAAGCCATCCGCTTTTTCTTGGTGCTAATGAAGAGGTTTTTCAGTGAGCTGAGTAATTTAGTATTTTCCATATTACAAAACTGTTACAAGGGGCTCTTATTAGCGAGGCGGGCCGTCCTCCTGTGGTTTGCAGACACTGAGAGAGATGTAATTGTGTGGCGATCCGTCCTCCCAAACGTGTGGGCTGTTTCTTTCTATTCTCCTCCTGTGGCTCACTGGGAATACTCCTGCAATCACTCAACATACCGTTTTAGAGAAAAGAGGAAGTGCTTTCTGGAGTTTCGGTTTTAGGCCATGTCATGAGCCAGAGCAGTGCTGGCTGTACCCCATGGCTAGCCCTCACAAGTGAAACATTTCTCCCTGCTGGCTGGCATCTTTTGTCAGACACTGGATTGGGTCGATAGGGCACACATGGCCTTTTCTGATGTTCTGTCGCTCTGGGCCATGTGTTTGACAGCGCTTTGGGAGCCTTTAATTAGTGGCATCGCTCTGTTTTAAACCAATCATGTATCAAAAATATTAATCAAATCGACGTCGCAATTTTAAATACTGCAATAACCAAACCCCAAAGACTGAGGGTTTTTCTTTTGTCTTGTGTCTCCAGTGTTTTATGAACAACAATGTATAATAGCAGTTTAGAAGCATCATTGGCTGACTAGTCTAGTCAGCCAATGAATACTAGTTTTTTTTCAAACTAGTTTTATCACTTCTGAATATAATCGTCAAACCACAGCCCCAGAATCAAAACTGAATTCACCATAAGAAATTTTGCAATAATTGCTCTGATAATATTGTGAATTGCAATCATTTTGGCCAAGATCATCGTGAGACAAAATGTCCATATGGTCTCATGCCTCGACACAACTGAAAGTAAAAATATACAACATAAATACATGCCGTATTTTCCAGACTATAAGTCGCACCAGTCAAAAAATGCATATTGAAGAAGGAAAAAAATCATATGTAAGTCTCACTGGACTATAAGTCACATTTTTGGGAAGAAATTTATTTTACAAAATCCAAGAACAAGAGCAGACATTTCATCTTGAAAGGCAAGTTATAATAATAATAATAGAATAGCGAACAATAGGCTGAATAGGTGCACGGTATGCTAACGTAACACATTGATGGTTATTCAGCTACAAAAAGCATAAACAACAAACTACATACGTGTCTGGTATGTTAATGTAACATATTAATTAATATATAAGCTGCACATGAGTCGCAGGACCAGGCAAACTATGAAAACAAGTGCGACTTATAGTCCGGAAAATACGGTAATGTTTAAATTGCAAATTGAAACGCAATCGCAATTTCAGTCCGAAAAATCGCAATTAGGTTTTTTGTCAAAATTGTGCAGCCCTAGTACTTACTATAAAGGATGATTTTGTACATTATTAATTCTATTTCTTTTGCCAAACATGCTCCTAATGGTCAGCTAGCTGCAGACAATCCCATATTTCTTTGACTGTAGGTTATAAACTAAAGCATTTACTTTATTGATCCCGTGGAAAATGAATGTTTCGGCAGAAGCAATCAGTCACTCGCCCCAATGCATTTAACCCCTGTTCATCTGTCTAAAAGAAAAGCAGCGACATCTCCATGGAGACAAGAGCGATGTCCTGCTCTCAGCTGTTATGAGAGGTTCTCATGTTATTGGATGTAAAACTATGGCTTGAGTTACAACCAAGGTGGTAGAACAGCATGGAGTTGAGTTTGGTTTTGAAGTTTATTTGCAAATTTCATCTCAAAAACATATTTATGAGCTAAAATCACAATTGAACCTGGTTACACACATTTCTCTTGCATGTATTTTGATATAACGTCCCCTTTGCAGCTCAACACACGGCCATTCGGTGTCTGCCAGTGAAAGAATCCTATTAATAACGCTCCAAAAGCCACCGTCCCATGAGCAAATGGCACCGTATGCTCCTCATCCACCGAGTGCCTCACACGGGGGGGGGACGAAAAACAAGTCCAAACACACACATTTTGGCGTCGTCCCAGGATGTGATTAATTGAACATCCGTTAAGCCAAACCCACCTTGTCAAAACAGATCGATCTTCCACAGAGAAATGCAGAGGGTCAAGGTCGGTGCGTGCTGCTAACTTTGTCCAAGCCACACATATCCAGCATATCTACCTATAGCTTGGCGTGCTTTTATGCCCCGTTCTCCGCCTGGCATTCATCACGAGTAATTGCCCGTCTACCAGAGAGATCATGTGCCTTCCGTAACGATTTTCTGTCGGCTCGATCTGAATAATGCGTCCCGTGTAGTTGGTGGGATATTTGGCAGAAGAGCATTAAAAGTCTATGCATTTTTAACGGCAAGCGCGGCATAGGCAAAGAGTAGCGGGACGCACAAAGGGGCTTTTCTGTGGCTCTCTCTGGAGTAAAGGTGAATTCTGTTTGACTGCGAACCTCCGGGGGTCAGGAAGTAGGACGCTGTGTGTTCGGGAGTCATGGGAAATGGCAGCGCCGAAGCAGCAGGAAGAAACATACATAAACAAATGGCAAAGTATATGACCTACATGCAGCTTCTTGTGTTTGCGCTTCAGATTCTGTCTTGCGTTCGGATTTTTAAGCGAGATGCCCATCCTGACACAACCTTTTCAATTTAGTTAGGCTTGGGATTGGCTCGTGAGTGGCACTACATTTTATTACATTAGAGCAATAGATTTGGGGTCACAGTGTTAGATGTTACCATTTCTGCCTATACAGTATAGTGGTTCTTTCTGTGTGGGTTTTCTTTCTGTTACTCTGGCCTCCTCTCACCCCACTCTACCCAAAACATGCACAATAGGCTCATCCACCACCAGCAAGGTCTCCAGAACATGCGCACAAACTCCATTTTTGAAGAAGGGTCCCTGGATGTGTCAAATGCAGTCAAAAAATGATGTAGGGGGGAGGTAAAGTGCACCTTTTGAAATATACAGAAGAACAAAAAAAAATGATGTTCGGAAAAAAATGCTACTCCTGCTTATATGGGGTTTGGTGTGGATCTATTTGAAGTTTAGTTAACCAGTTACTAAAATAGCGTCACCAAATTCCCTGCTCCCCTTAAAGAGCAAGTCTGAATGTACAACAAATCATGAAATAGAATCTGTAAAATTGACGGCCTGGGCCTGAATTTTGATGTAAACTAGTAGTAGTTCTGCTAAATAATTAAATTGTTTTCTAATCTCCCTCCCCAAATCATTATTTGACCAATAGGAGGATTTTTCTCTCTGAGCCCTTTTGCAATCAGGGGTGTGGGAGCTAGATTGTTTACTTTTACAATTTCCCTCCCCTCATTTTGCAATCTCACGGACTTCTACTTTGAAATTAAACCATGCGAGAGAAGAAAAAAAATCCCCTCAGGCGTGAGAGGGTTGAGTAAAAGACACCAGGATTTCCCATCACTGCTTGATCCTCTGGGCTTGAGCATATGTCAGCGCTGATCAGAATAGAAACAGCCCCGGCCCCAAACAACGTGGGCTATTGCTGCCATGTTGCGTAACTCCACAGTCAGATCCCCCCCCCCCATCATTTTCTCTGTGGCGAGCTCTCCGTGGGTTAATTCCCCCATTGTTTGTCATCTTCTTCAGAGCAATGGAGAAACAGCAGTGGAAGCGGCGGAGTCACATTCCCAGGGGCTACGGGCAGAGGGCGGGGGCTTTCAAGAGCACCCACACGCTACTCAGAATCAGGCATTAAGACGAGGAGAAGAAAATAATAATGGTTGTTAGAGTATGCAATAGGGCTGCACAATGATGAAAAATCAACTTTACTAGTTGTGTCACAACAAGACTTCAAAAAGCACTCAATAAGGACCAAACTGTCCCATGTGAAAGGCGCTATTCAGCTTATTCAGCCACGCCCACTTTTGTTGTCTAAGCATTTCCTGTTTGTCTTAGCACTTCCTGTGAGCTGGGATTTCCATTGTTGTCAATGTAAGAGACTGAAGAAAATAAAATGGGAATGAACCA
Organism: Lesueurigobius sanzi; assembly: GCA_900303255.1. Classification (NCBI taxonomy): domain Eukaryota; kingdom Metazoa; phylum Chordata; class Actinopteri; order Gobiiformes; family Gobiidae; genus Lesueurigobius; species Lesueurigobius sanzi. The sequence goes on along the minus strand of OMNZ01109386.1, from coordinate 30,498 downwards.
AAAACTTGCGTAAAACCGCAAAAGGATCATACGTTGTTGTGGCTTCTTCTTCTTCTTCTTCTTCTTCTTCTTCTTCTTCTTCTTCTTGATACGATATATTTTTTACAATATATTGTCCAGCCCTACAACATGGGATCAATGTTGTTAAAATTGCTATAACTGATCCAAGCAGTGATCAGATTTCCAAAATTAACTCTAGACTAAAAAATAGTCTAGTAAATTTCCAAAAGATGAACATTTAGGCCCCCCCGATGATGTCACACAGTCCTGAAAAAAAACATTTTAATAGCCCATCACTCAACAAAGGCTGATAAAAAAGTGTTTAGAAGTCTGTGGCACCTGATATTGTGTGGATAAACAGTCTTATTTCCTCCCATAGAAGTTCATTCTGGACCAGGACCATTTATGGTTTCTGGAAGTACTTTTGGAGTTTGAAATATTGATTACAAGTTGTTGCTGGCATTTGGCCGGCGCAGAGTTAAGTAGTACGTGACAAGCATGGAGATTCCACGATTGCCGCACAATGGAGACTCTTCCCAATGTCACTGCATTTGGCCACGCACCAGAGAACACCACTTTCCTCTGGACTGCAGCTTTATTACATTCTGATATTGATGAGATGCAGTAGATGCCGTTGTAATTACTCTGTGGATCGAATGCCGCTGTCTTTCACATATTGTGGTTGATTCCGTGCCTACAAAGAAAGGGATTGTATTTTGCACGTCCAGTCCCATTAAAATGTTAGAGAAGACAGAAATGCTGAACAACAGGAGGAATTCCATGTTGTAGGGCTAGTTTTGTCAGGAAGGGCATCTGCTTTATACCTGCAAATCACTGTTCACAAGAAGGCATTGAGTGTAGTGAAGGGAAAAGGATGAAAACACGATGTAGCTTGTAACGACAGAGCTACACAGCACGTCTTGACTTGTTGCCCTTACATAAGCTCGCGCAGGCAGGTTCACTGTGTGTATGTTAATGGTCTCAGGCAGGGCGGCGCTAAAATAAAGACCCAAGGGCACGGGAGGGTCAGGGCCGGAGATATTATTTTGGCAGAACGGAGTGTACCACCACCGCGGCCCTCACTCAGCTGTCCGCCGAGGTTTATCTGATCACACCGAGCTATTATTGCCCGATGATCGCGCGCATAACGAGGAGCACAAATGAGGGAAGTGTCGGGTCACATGTGCGTCAGATATATGTAGGCTGAATGCACTAAAGGCCTTTGCTACCGAGTGCCTTCATGTGGCATCACAACAATCTAATATATCATATAGTTTTAAGTTGAGATGGAGGGCAGCTGATAATTCTGTGCTGAATGCAGTTTTCTAGTCTTATATTCACAATGTTTAGTCATGAGGTTCTATGTCTTCTCTGTCAGTGCATCAGAATCAGAATAGAGTTTATTGCCATTGTCAATGAAGGTTTCACAGACTAGGAATTTACTTTGGTGTACTTGTGCAACATGAAACATAAATATAGATATAAAATAAGATAAATAATAAACTATGGAGAAAAAAATAAAATAGTCATAATTAAATAAAGGCTATAACTTTAAGGCATGCATAAAACTAGAATGAAAAAAAAAAAATCTAATAAAAATAAAATAAAATAATAACTTAACACAATATGACACAACAGCATAAATGGTGAATTACAGTTTAGCAGCCAATGTGAGTGTGGACATACCACATAGTGCAAATATAGCAGTGCAAATGGAACAGGTTATTCAGTTTACATTAGTCTGATACAGAGTTATTAAATGTTCATGACTCTGATACAGAGGTATTAAGTGTTCATGGTCTGATACGAAGGTATTGGATGTTAGGTATATGAACTAAGGTCTGTTGTCTCATAAAGGTGTCCAAAGACAAGATTCAAAACCATGTGCATGATGTTGGCCAGTAGAAGGGATTTTCAGCCAACATATTACTATCTTTCATAAACTGTTTCTCTCCCATATTGTTGTTGTATTGGCTCCTGCTCTCCAACTGAGATTTCGACATCCAATTCTAGAACATGAACGTAACCTGTTCAGCATTGCTTAGTGTTGATATGATGTGACATCATCTGCATACCCTGCATATCTGGAAACATTTCAGTACAACACTTCAATAGCACATTCTGTACATTTTACAGAAGTGTAACAAAAAGTTAACCTCTTAAACCCCAGCGTGCCAAATTTGGGTCCTGGGGAAGGAAAGAGAGAGGGGAAGGAGACAGAGAAAGAAAGAAAGAAAGAAAGAAAGAAAGAAAGAAAGAAAGAAAGAAAGAAAGAGAGAAAGGAATGAGACAGAGAGAGAGGAAGGAGAGAGAGAGAGAAGGAAAGAGAGAGAGAGGGGGGGAAGAGAGAGAGGAAGGAAAGAGACAGAGAGGGGAAGGAGAGAGAGAGAAGAAGGAAAGAGGGAGAGAGAGAGGGGGAAGAGAGAGAGAGATGAACGAGAGATTTTAGTGCCCAATTTGGGTCCTCTGGGGTTTAACAGGTTAAGAGGTGCACTGATATAATTGAATGAATGAATGAAGTTTATTTGAGCATGTACGTGTAGACACACAAGGCATCTTCACAAAACAAACATAACAAAACCAAAAAATGCAGCATAAAAGGCTGTTACAAATCAATATGAGCAAAAGTAAAATAAAAAAAACAGCCAGTAAGTTTACAAGTTGACATGTCCAAAAGGAGTGGGAAGAAGTACAACTTATTTAGTCCCACCTCTTTTCCAAAGCATAAGTTAATTTAATTACTTAAATTTCCTGTTACTTTTTAATAGTACTCAAAACACTAAAGGAAAACATAGGCCAGTTAGCATGTGAACAATTCATTGTATTCATAGTTCACGAAAATGATTTCTTTGTATTTCTAATGATGCTACTGATATTATTTTCCCTTCTTATGCTTTTCTGACGCAGCCGTGCACTATATTGGTATAAATTTCAGATTTGGCCTAAAATGACTTCCTGATGAATGAATGGATGAATCATGAATCCTGGTAATATCCACATAGCGATGATTGGCTGCTCTAGAGTTTAAAATCATATCAGAATTTGGTCATGAAAAAGAGCAAAAAACAAAATAATGTAGTTTTATTTATCTGCTAACAGGTGGGATATTGTTCGGCCTAAAGGGGTCCCATTTTACTCACGTTTGAATTCAAGTATTTTTGGACAGGTTGTTTCCTCTCATTAGCAAAATAATTCTCTGATATTATGTTTGGAAATTGTACTTTGAAGTTGATATGGAAATGACAGTCCACTGTATGACTTCTGGGATTCCCTGGCCCTTGTTTTGCTGACACTGAGCTCCTGCAGGACGCCCTCTCCTCTTCCCTCTCTTCTCTTTTCTTTGATGTACAGAATCTTGCTCTGTTTTTGATGTTGACATGCGATCACAAACGCTACGCTGCAGAGGAGCAATACTTGTTTTGTTTTTTTTTCACAATAGAGTTTTTCCTTTTTTCACTTCATCCGCCGCCAAGTAAGTCAGTGTTATCTCATGTGCAGTTACATAAGCCATAGACAGCTGGTCCTACTTTACATGCATAACCCTCCACTCCCAATCTCTGCAGTGGATGGAGGCAAATAATCTGTGAAATGGTGTCGACGGCGCGGACAGACAACACGAGAGGCTCTGGATAGTCATTAAGTACAGTAGAACGAAGTACACCCCGCTGACTTCAGGCTGTTGTAGTAGCACTGTATTCGGTTGTATATTAAGTGCTTGGTCAAGCTCTTTAAACCAGGTCGGTTTTCCATCTGAATTATTAAAGGTGCACGTTCTCACATTCGCGTGCATGCCCCCCAGCCACTGTACGCATTACCTGCTCAGCTGCTCAGCCAACTGCCACTAAATGGGGACAAAACAGCCAACTGTAGTTTCCCTTTGTCGTGTTATGGACTAAAATGCAAGTAATCAGGCTCTCATTGTGTGGGTGGCAGTCTGAATGTAAGACCACATCATGGAAACAGAAGGATTCGAAATCTAGTCTAAATACATTTCGATTGTTTGGCCTAAGGCACTGAATAACCTTCACAATATTAGGGACAGTGTTGGGGAGAAATTGTAGTTACAGAATACTAAATACTTGCCTTAAAATTTATGCCGTACTTTGTCCAATCAGTGTATTGTAATCTAGTACTTTCACATTGATTTGTGTTATATTTCTATATAAATGCAACATATACTTAAAAATGTGGGCTATACAGTTGTTGCCCCCTGTTATTAACTTAGGAACGCAAAAAAGAAAATTACCAATGCACACAGAGAGCACAGAAGACCATTATCATTTTGCCTGGTCATTTTGATCTTTTCTCTCTTGATCTCATGCGATGAAGCTGTATTTTAATGATTGTGTACCACAATGTATTCCTTCACCACCCAACATGGATAAGGGGATGTAACATCCATATTGCAAGAAGCCACAACATCTCACAAAATCACTGAAATCTTCCATCCGACTGAGATTTAACAATTGTATAATAAAGCAAAAGCATAAGTTTAGTTTTAGTCACAACTCAATCAATCAACTCCAGTTTTATAATATTCGCTAGTTTGACTCATAGTGTACATTAATGATGGCGGTACAATTGGCTGGTCCTCCGTGAAGCCAGTTAGCATACGGGGCTGGCTCCCGTACCCGGAAGCTCCTTTTGACTCTCCATCGCCCCTCTTTCACTCATTATTGGAAATAGTCTTGTTAATATGACCCTCAAGTGCTTGTCTTACCACGGGCTACACCGTCCTGTTCTTTGTCTTTTAAAATTCAGCGTTATTCAAGATATTAACAAGAAATAACTGGCCAATCAGGTGCAATGAGAACCTAACTCGTGCGTACCAAATATGGAATTTGGCTCCAAAAATTCAACATGGTGGAACGCTATGGGGAAATCCACGCAGGCTACCTCCATCATTAATATACACTCTACGGTTTGACTTCGATGACCTGTGCCCAAGTTACCCACATGTCGTCATTTTTCTCTTTTCATTCTGTGCCCATTGAAAGTTTAATCAATTCATCTTTTGCATTGAAGTGTCAAAACATCTCCCTCACCATAAAAGAGCTGTACTCTATATTTAAACACAGCCCCTCTCTGTCCCTCCATGTTTTGACTTATTGGAGCCACAGTCAGAGAGGCCTACACAAACATCTCGAGCTGAAGCGCAGATCATGTTCCCCTCCGGAGCATGGCATTGCTGCTCGCTGCGGGTCGTGGGCCGATTATCTCTTCCTGTCAGGAATGCCGAGAATTTCCTGCGTTTTGCGCCTCTTCCGGCCTCGTTAGCCGGCGCCCGAGCATGTGACAGGGAGGCCGGACGGGGAGGCAGTGATTGACGAGGTATAGCTGTTACTTTACTTACTGTACAGGCCTGTGGAGCGAGGGATAATTTCACAGGGCTCACATCAAGGGCGGCAATCAAGTGCACTGGTAAATAATGTAGAGCTGCTCCGGACTCATGTCTCTCAGGGGCTTTTCTTGGATAAAGTCGCTTGAAGGTTCCACAGTTTGGTGTAGGTTATGTTATTTAGTCTATGGAGAGATCATTAGTCATTAAAGCTGGGATATAACAGGTTTTTCCCCTTTTCAAACCATGCAAAGACAGGGTAGTGGAGTTTTAAGTGGTAGCTGCAGCTCCAATCCCCCTCGTGCATCCAGAATGTTCACGTGAGAAAAGAGGCTTTTAAAGTTCTTCAAGTTCAGAGTCAAGGTAATTTTCAAGGTATTTACCATAGAGTCTTGGTATTTTTGACAAAGTAAGTCCTCATCCACTCGAACAAGAGCGTTCTTCTGTAGGAACGCATTGCTTGGTGGTGACTCACAAAGCTATGCCCGAACGTATGCATTACGCAGTGTTGTTCTTGTCGGCAGTATAGAGAAGTGGCATGTTTTTGTAGGGGGTGGTGGCGGTGGTGATGGCGGAGGGGGCGGAGCCGGGTGTGGTGGGCTGTCAGAAAAACAGCGCAGGAGCTGAAAGTCTTAAAACTGAGAAACCACAACAGACGAGTGATGGTTTATCCACGGAGAGATCTGGGACTCTGCTGCTGCTGCAACACAAGGCCACCTGTCACACGCAGGTGGCGTAAAATGGTGAAATAAACAGGGAAACTAAATTATTTACAATTCTTTTTTCCCCAGTGATGTGTTGTTGTACATTGTCTTTGCTGCTTTTCATCGGCAAAAAGAAATCCTACACTATTTTGTAGGTATACAGAAGATTAAAGTTGTGTCATCATCACTGAAACCTATTTGCCAAATTGGTCTGGAGCCTCTCACAAATATCGGCTAGCACTAGAGCTGAAACTACTAATCAATCGACAACTAATGGCTTATTGAAATAGTTGTGAACTATTTTAGTACTGGTCACCGATTAGTCAATCCTTGTACATACAGTCTCAGATAGATTTTTTGTATTTTTGATGAAAAATAGTCTCTAGTGTAGGGTTTTTGTAAATATTTGGCCTCTGTGTCCTATACATCACAGATTAATCTCAAGATCATGATCTAATCACAGCGGAATGAGCCCCACTGCTGCCAGATCCTATGACCAAACCAGTTTGGAAATAAATATACTGTAAAAGGACTTAAATAATCAGACTGAGTTCTTGAGCTTTCAAATGAGGAATGGTATGTACCCATTATTTTGTGAAACTTGTACTAAACACATCCTACAAACATTGCCTTTAAATATACTGTATGTGTCACTATAGGAAACTATGTGGCAATCAGTTTATGTTTAGGTTTTTGTTTAGGTTTAGGTTTAGGTTTAGGTTTAGGTTTAGGTTTAGGTTTAGGTTTAGGTTTTGACTGCTCACTTCCTGCAGTCTTCCTCAGACACTCAGGCAGGCTGAAAAACCTCAACCTAAACTGGTCTGATCAAAAAGAAAATCTTTAATCATCTTAAAAATAGAAGACCAAATGAACTTTTTTGGACTATTACCAAAATAAGCGCTAGTCGCAGCCCTAGCTGGCACTGATGGATCCATCTGGGACTGCCCCCCGTTTTTCCAGTTGTCTGCATACTTTGGGGTTAATTATAGAAAAGGCTGACAGTGTCCTGATTGTTTTGACCAAAAGAAAGCCATGCATCGTTCTTGGAAATCTCAAACTCACTGAAATTGTTTAAAATATAAAACCATAAAATAAAATAAAACCAAGAAAAGACAAAGTTTTATTTGTATCGCACCTTTCACAGACGTGGTGGACACAAAGCGCTTTCACATTTACATAAGAAATGGACTATCAATATCAAACAAGCTCTTTTGTATTTTTACATTTTAGTTGAGTTATTGCTAATTCAAAAGTCTGGGAAATCAGAATGAAGAAACCACCGCAGTCTGCAACAAATGATAGTGAGAACAAAGCAGAGGAAGCGCCGGCAGCCTGTCAGATCCAAGGAGCATCCTAAGTAGAGTCCTATCAAGATGGCAGCGCAGGGGACAAACAAACCATCATTTACCCGAGTGGGCCTGAGGACACTTCAAAGACTCTGCCTGTTTTAAATTACCTCTTAAGCAATTAAAGAAGCTGGATGTGAAATATGGCCGGGGAAGTTGTCAGATATGTCCTTATAGTTAAAGCAAATCTGAAAATCCCTAATGCAGTGCTAATGGGAGAGAGTACGAGAGAAAGTAGGACACTTCAGCGACACTGAAGGGGAGTGATGTAAGCAGGGGCCTATATGCAGGTTGTTTTCTCCCTTGAGCTTTAGAGCACTCAGCCATCCTGCCACATATATGTGTCAAAGAGGTCATGTTTTATTCATGTGTTGGATGGACAGCCAGTAATAGTTTTGCACTGCCTATGCCCTATGTCATTGTGGTTGCAATGTAAAGATGAAGTTTTCCTGTTTGTCGATGTAATAAAGATAATCTCAATTGACAAGACACTAATGGTCAATCACTGCACCAAACCATCAACTGTCTGAGGTCTTTTTTGAACTCTTTTGGCAAAAAATCATGGTTTGCACACAGTTCCATAGCACCAGGAAAGTGTGTGCGTTGTGATTTTGGTCCTAAAAAAAGAAAAAAAAAAATAGGCCATAGGTTCATCCAGCAGTCTGAGATACTGTGATATGAATATTTTTGGCTATTCAGTTCCAGCTTGTATTTACATAAGAGTCCACAAAATGCCCAGTCAACTCTTTTTTAACGTGAATTCTTGTTCTTCTCTTTTTCACAGTGTCCCAGTCCAACAGCAGCCTAAAGAAGCACCGCAGCCGGAGCATCTTCAGCCCCTTCTTCTGCTGCTTCCGAAACTACAATGACTACCACGCCGAGCCTCCGTCCGCCAACAACAAGACCCTCTCTCTGCCCCCGACGCCCGAGGAGAACGGCAGCCCGCCCAAGGTGAGGCCCCGGTCTCAAACCAGAGCTGCACAACATACATAGGACATAGTTTAGAAGTGTGGCGGCTATGACAATGTCCATATGCCCAAAGAAGTAAATAGACATGGTTTGGTTGGTGTTTCTGCCTGCCCTCGGAAAACAATTCATAGCACAGTTCAAAATGTTGTTCAATTGGACTCCAAATGTGTGTTTAGACTAAAGTTTTAGTCCTGAACCTGAATTTAAACTACCTTAAAATGCAATAGAATCAACTGCTATTGCCCTGGGTAGTTAGACATGTATAAACCTGGTTAAAATGCTCATTGTCCCTATCATTTTGTCTTGTCTTAATTGTGATTTTGTATTTCACACATGTAACTTTGTTACTTTTCTACAGTCACATGACAGGTATGTGTGGGAATGAGTAAATATTTAAAAGGTAGAAATCCGAGTTTGAGTCGAGAGATCCAGTAACGCTTGTTTGGTGTTGCAAGCTTGTTAAAGTTCTCCTGCACGCTCATCCTAAACTGAGGCCCCACTCTCTCCTGCGCTCGGGTACACTCTCTCTTTCTCTCCCTTTCGCCCTCTCTCTTTTTCTGTCTCTCTTTCCCTCCACAAATTTTTCCAGCTGCCTCAAACCCGTTGAACCCCGGAGGTTGTTTACCATCCACTGCTCGAAAATACGGGCTCCTTTCCCAACTCGCATTCTTCGATATCAGCCTACGCACTCGAAACACACGCACAAAATCACACCCGCCGAGGCGCTCGAAGAGATCCACATGTGCAGCTGAAGCAACGAGGGAAAGTCATGCTATTGACGACACATGTACTAATACGACTACTGACTGGTTTCATCCAGATCCTGGTTTAAGAGGGGTTAGGTTAGTCCTTGCTCAGTCCTGATGATGTATTGTTTATTAAGGGCGTTTCATCTTCTGCAGAAAGTTAGCTAATTTTTTTTTTTTGTTTTTCCTGGGTCGTGTTGCGTAATAGGCACAACCCAAACACAAGGCCAATTTTCTTCATTGTCAAAACACCAAGGGCCGAACCGCCCAATCGTAACCCAACATATAGCACCACTTTGTACAGCTGCCAGTGTTACACATCATAAATTACCTAATGGGGTGTTTTTCCTGAAATTTTAAAGAAATTGACAGTATTTTCTCCATTTTTAGAGTACTTTAACAAGTATTTGCTTGTTGATTTGTGCAGTAATGTTTTCTAAAATCATCTTAGGGTCAGAGGTTTTATATGTTGGAGGGCCGGATTTGGCCCCGGGGTCTGACGTTGCCTACCCTTGCCATACAGTTACAGCTACACTATTTTGACTTAAAACCTAATTGCATATGCAATTCAGTATTGTCTAAGTTCGGGATGATATGGAAATTTTGTCTCACAATTTCCTTGGACAAAGTTTTTGCGATTCACAATATTATTGCAGTAATTCTCTGCCATAGTTGAACTGACTTCTTGTTCAACT